>JAKLMZ010000025.1:217503-398017 GCA_022813185.1 Floridaphiala radiotolerans | reverse complement strand
AATAGTTAGAAATATAATAGATAATTTAAATATAGCTATAATAGCCTACGCTAATATAGTTAAGAGGGTATATTATAAGATTTACTATCTAGACTATTAGGGAATCAGATTTAGTAGGTTACGTACTTTACTCCACTTAGTTATATTTATAAATTCTATTTTTCTTAGGTAGGTCCTAGTAAAACTAGAAAGAAAAAAGGCTTAGTATATAGTTAAATACCGATAAATTATATATAGTTTATATAGACCAGATGTAATCTTACTACGCAAGCCACTATATAGTGCAACAGACTGCAAAGCGGCATCCATCCCGTGTCTTCATATGCTAATGTGGGGTAGAGGGGTCTTGGTGCTGTTGATGCGCGCCGATGAGCGAATCGAGTCCGGGATCATGGGACGATCTGCCGGTAGCGCCTGAGGTTGCGGATGCAGGTACAGGCTTGTCCAAACTCAAACACCTCTTCCAGCGTTGCCATGTTCCTGCCAATATTTTGCTTTGAAGACAGAATGCCAGCTTCAACATCTGCAGCAATTGGTCACAAACCGAGGGTGCGCAGATGTGGAGTATATCTCACGCATAGGGCTCTTTCAATCACTGCAAGGGCAGCACAACTGAAAGTATGAAGCTTCATTGACATCTAGCTCCATATTGTACGTCAAGCGCCGTACTCAACGACCGTACTATACAAGAAATATGCTCGTCCAGCAATAGACGGAACAATAGAGATGAAGATAACAACGCCTGCCAGCGCCTTCGCTTAAGCCAAGTTTGTCCAGTGCAGTCGTGTCATAAGTGGTATCGTAGTGGTCATCCCAATGTCCGTTCGTAAAACCGTATCCTTGACCGTGTTTACGAGACATACTTACCAACTTACCGAGTCAAAGATCCCCGGGCGGATGCTTTGGACTCTTGTTGTGAGATTAGTGGTAATAGAGAGGCGGCACTGTCCAGTCGTGGAAGACAGAGCGCATCTATCTGATGGTGGTTTGCTTCACGAGAGAAGCTTTCGATACACCGCTGCTGGCACCAACGGCCGAGGGGGCGCCAGGCTTCTTCTCGAAGATCTTCCAGAACTTGAGCGATTCATCGGCGGCTATCGTAATGTCAGTAAGGTTCATCATCAAATGAAGGCTGGCTAAACCTACCAGCTGTGGCAAGCATCTGTCCATCCGGGCTCAAGCAGCTGTGGAGCACGCGAGACTCGTGGGCAGGAATCTCAACATTCTTGACAAGGGTAGGGTAGCTCCAGATGCTGAGAGAGTTATCAGGGAAGCCGCTGGAGCTGACAATCTCCTTATAGTGAGTGCTCCACCTGAGCGAAGTAACCTGAGAGCCGGTATCAATGCTGTTGACGCGAGCGCCGGTGGTGGTGTTCCAGAAGTGGATGTGCCTGTCGTGGGAACCGCCGCCAGTGGCGAGAAGGTTGGATTGCCATGGGCACCAAGAGAGAGCCTTGACGGCAGCGCGGTGGTTGGCCTTGGTGAACTTGGGTGCTTGAAGAGAACGGGCATCCCAGATGGAGACAAGGTTGTCATTGGCACCAGTTGCGAGCTGAGCACCGTCGGCGCGCCATTCTAGACCGCAAACCTCGCCAGTGTGAGAGACAAGCTCGGCGATCTTGTGGTCGGCGACACGGACGTCGTGGTTGTAGACGAGACCAGAACGAGCGCCGGTGGAGAGAACGTGCTTGTTCCAGCCCATAACACCAACACGGGTCTCGTGGCCGAACATGCTGCGGAGCTTGGTGCCTTCCTCGACGTCCCAGATCTGGACCTCACCGGTACCGAGACCGACGCTGACATAGGCGCCATCGCCGCTCCACTTGACGCTGGAAACATAGGTGTCTGGTGACGTCTCCAAGAGGGAGTTGACAGTGCCCGTCTCGGCGGACCAGACGTAGACATTGCGCTCCAAGCCAATGGCAACTTGGTTGCCAGAGGACCAGTCAAGAAGGTTAAGGTAGTAATCGTCGAGCAGGCCAGGAGCATCAAGCACACGCTCAGGTGCAGTGAGCACACGGCGGCGGAATTGCGCTGAAGCATTGGCAGGCTTGAGGGGGCGGTTGTACTGGCTGCGAAGGTCAATGGGCTTGGATGACTCTGGAGGAGCAGGCTTGAATGCAAGAATACGGGTGTTCATGCTGACTCCACAGGCAGACGCAAGCGACTCCTGGTATGCCACAGCGTCCGGCGCAGGCTTGGTGTAAGAGGTGGGCTCATCGTCGTCATTGATAGTGAGGCCATCAAGGCGTAGATCAATGTCGTCGTCTGAGGCACGGCCAAGGGCGAAAGCACCTGCTTCTCTTGAGAGAACAGACGAACCTTCACTTGAGCTAGACTTGGGTCTCTTGGGAGTATCTACGAGCTTGGCAGATCCAGCTGTGGTGATGGCATCGCTGGCCGTCCGGCTAGGAATGAACCGATCACCAGCGGTGTATGAAATCTTCTGAGCGGTCTTGGATGGTCGTATCCGGATCGTACCATCCTTTCGTGACCGTGAAGGGGTTGACTTTGCTGCTGTTGCTGATGAGGCGGCCGGACCAGTACCAGTCAAGGTCCAGTCCGACACTCCCAACTCCAGCCGTCTCGGTGAGTTTGTCAATCGGACAATGTTTGACTTTGGCGAATCGCGAACATTGGTCTTGGACACCGATCGGGTGAAGCGAGACATCAGGTTAGTACCATGTATCGACTCCTGCTTCGCCTCCGTGACTTGACGCGACGTTGGCGTAACTTGAGGAGAGGGCGTTAAAGGCATTCGGCCACCGGCAGTCTTGGTTGAGAACATGCCATGGTGTGACTTGATTGGCGTATGTACTAGGGTAGCCATATCTACTGCTTAAAACTGGGATAGTCGCTGTTGTTGGTTAATAGTCGTCTTGTTGATTGTTTCCGGATATTGTTTGTTTGAGTAAGCAGATAGAAGCCTTTAAGCTGAAGAGGAGTCGTTGTAGAGGGATGAGAGAGGTCTGAGGTGAGGTAGAGACTTTTTTGTATGACTTTTTGAATGTAGTGAAGAACGAAGAAGAGCGGATGAGGCTCTGATTTTATGTTTACCAAATGATTGACCTGGCAACCATTGGCTCGGCGCTAAAAGTTAGGGTTGCGTCACAATGCCAGGGTCGAAGCGCGCTTGCTGGATTCGTGCTAGCTCGGGACATCTCTTCATCCCGCTTTCTGGGGATTCTCAACTCTTCAAACACATGCCGAGACGCATGAGAAAGGGATTCCGACAGCCTCGAACCTGATGATGATGGTCACACTCTTTTGATACTTTGCCTACTGTTCAATCGCATTCGATGGCTAATACCACCACTTTCGCTCCTCCGACTGCATTTCTAGGCCTCTCTACTCCTCAGGCCGCACTTAACGTTCTTACGCCCGGCTCCGGTGAATCCAGCAACACTTTCTTAATGTCCGCCAGCCCTGTCAAAGCATCCAAGCGAAGCGATGCATACAAGCCCAAGATCATCACCACTGTTGGTCAGAGGCCTGCGTGTCTGGTCAATGCTTCGGTGACTTATGTGGGCAACAATCAAATCTATGCCTTTGGCGGGTTTGACCAGTACACCGATGAAGGTGGGTTGAGTGTCTTCATCTTTGCAATTTACCTTGCTAATTGCGCATGCAGTCTACAACCATGTCCTGAAACTGGACCTTAACTCAAGGCGGTGGAGCCTCGTCGACAACTATGGAGATATACCCGGTGTAAGGATGGGCCATACAGCGAACCTCTGGCAAGGCAACAAGTTGTTGGTTTACGGAGGAGAAAACGAACACCGCGCATACCTGTCAGATGTCATCATCTTCGACTTGGAGACTGCATACTGGACGCAACCTGAACTGCACGGACCAGCACCACGAGGAAGAGCTCGACACTCGGCAGTCATTCACGACGACAAACTCTACATTTCTGGAGGTATGACCGGTCATGATAGCTACGTGCTGGATGATGTGTGCTATCTGGACCTCAAGACCTGGACTTGGTCTAGATCGTGGAGGTTCGTCCCACGGTATGATCACGCTTCATGGGTATGGAATAACCGGCTATGGGTCTTTGGTGGCATATGTGAAGACATGGAGCGAATCAGCGACATATGGTGGCTCGACTTGAAAAGCAGCCCGGCATTCGAAGTTCAAATGGCATATGGCGCAACCGACAGACAAGGCTTTGGCCGTCTAAGAGCTGCTCCGAACCAGTCCCTGCAGCCTCCGACAAGCTCGAATGGCAACGTTGCCAATACTGGGACTCTGGCCATTGCTCCCAACCCACACGCAGCTGCTCGGCAGCCTCCTGTCGCACCTGGCTCTGTCTCGTCCTTGAAGTTTGTCTCGAGCCCCTACCTGCCCATTCAGACTATCGGAACTCACTTCCACCTGTACTCCTCGGGATACCTCCTGGACTTTGTCACTCCTGCCACGGTCATTTCTTCGTTTGAGACAAGTCTATGTGCTTTGGATCTTGATACCCTTAGATGGCAGAAGCTAGCAGATGGACGAGACCTCTTCAACCACAACTACAGATGGCACTACTGTACGCTGAACGAAGATGGCACCCACGCATGGCTGTTGGGATGTCCCACAGACCCTAGTAACCCAGCTGCCAATGGTGAAGAGTTCCTAAGCGATGTGCTTCCCATCGACCTCCGGAAATTGGGGCTCATGGGTAACCAGCTGACCTTGGAGTCACGAGCCGCTGCTCCCGTCTCTGAGATTCCAGCCTCTTCTGGTATCGGCGCCGATCTCGCTCTAATGTTCGAAAGCGCGTCAGAAACCGGCGACTTCATCATCACCGCGAACAGAGACGAAGATGACGACCTCTCCGACGATGAACACACCCCAACCGCCTCAGTGATGGACGGCACCCAACCCTCTCAACCCCACTCCAACAAGTCCGAAGAAATCCACGTCCACAACCTCATCCTCCAAGCCCGCTGGCCCCACTTCCGCCGCCTCTATAAATCCCAAATGATCGAGTTTCAAACCAAGCGCATGCACATCCCCGAGCCTTTCTCCGCCGTCCGCGCATTTCTCTACTTTCTCTATACCGACAGTATAGCCCCGCATCCGAAGTTTGGTCCGGACATCGACGACGTAGCTGGTATGCTGGTGATGGCAAACATCTACGACATCCCCCGCCTGCGACATCTGTGCGTCGATCGACTAGGAAAGGAGTTGGACATCGACCACGCGGCGTTCATCTGGGAGCGCGCAGGCACAGCAGGGGAGGATTGGCTTAGGAAACGAGCTGCGAGCTTTTGCATGACGCACTGGGGTCGCATCGTTCGGACGCCGGGATTCAGGAATTTGAAAAAGGCAGCGTTGATGGAGTTGTGCGAGCAGGTGGATATCGAGGGGAGGGTGGTGGATGGCGAGGAGTTGGAAGCTGTCGGTGGCCTTGGAGGGGGGAGGTTGGGGTTTAACTATGGGCGGGAGAGTCGGAAGAGGAGGGCGGGGAGTGAGAGTGTTAGTGGGATGACGGGGGATGAGACGGCTGAGGAGGAGGAGGCGGACGAGGAGGGGATGGAGATATCTTAGAGGGGTATTGCTCCGGTTGATGTCGTAGTGGGGATTGGAATTTTGGGATTGCTTATCTTCTCTTATGCTCAGGTTATCAGAAGGCGCATTAGGAGCGTCTTGAGTTTACGACTGCATGAACGGGTGCTGGGTTGGGCGCTTGGGAGGATGACTGCGTTCTTCCACTGCTAAGGCCCTTGCGCCATGCTTTCACACTATCTTAGCTTTGCATGATCTGGAGTACTTGAGCTTATACCACGATAGTCACAGAATGGACAACGGGACATGAACTTTGAAAAGCAAGCCGCTTCTTGCGTGTGCTTAATCCTACATTTCATCTATTGCGGGAGAATTTTCAATCTCCATCTAGTGGAAACGCTATACTAAAATCATGTTCATGCAATGCTTATGCCGCGGAAAGCTACAACAACGAAAACGCATCGCCATATGCATCACCGCTAAAGGAAATCATAGTCATACACTTCACCAGAGCTCACCTCCTAACCCCGTCCACTCCCCTTCCTGACCTCACTCAACACCTCCCCATCCAATACTGCATCCTCCGGCCCCATCTTCCCCTCCCTCCTCTCCTCCTCCCTTGCCCTTTCCATCCCCTCCTCCTCCTCATCCGGCAGATCCTGCTTCGCTAGATCGACATACACCCAGCCTCTCACCGCGCCTTCCTCGGTTGAGAAGATCATCTCATCTCCCTCGCTTCCATCGTGAATCTTTTCCTGCGATGGGGGCAGTTTCTCATTCGAAATCGAGCTCGAGCTTACCCTTGGTGAAGAAGAGGAAGAAGCAGGTGGCAATTCCATATCCGCCCTACTCGTCTCCGCAACTCCGATCCCCGCCTCCCTCAACAGCTGCAGCATAGCTCGAACATTCAACTTCAATGTCCGCTCAGGGTCCATCGCGCCGAAGATCTTCTTCGTCGCCCAGGGGAAGAGCACGCCGAAGTCTGATTGCGAGAGGTGGGCGCTGGAGATGGGGTAGAAGATGCGTGGTTTCAGCGACGAGGTAGAGGAGGTAGAGGTGGAGGGAGGAGAGAGAACGCGGAGGGAGTCGTGGAGGTTGCCGGTCCATTTGTAGAAGCCTTCGGAGAGGATAGCGAGGAGGGGGGCGGCGCCGGATGGGGTGGAGGAGGAGGAGGAGGAGTGGTAGCAGGGCATGGGTTGTTCCCAGAGCCAGCGGGTGGAGGGGGAGCGGAGGGGGAGAGCCCACATGTCGAGGAGGGTTACGGGTGTGTTGGGGATGATTTGAGATAGGAGTGGAGAATTCGCGGAGGGCGTGAAGAGTGGACGGTAGGAGGAGGGTGGGGTGGCGCTGGCGTGGGAGTTGCTGGAGGCGTAGTAGATGGATTTGACGAATTGAACGGTTGTTGCTGCGCCGAAGCTGTGGCCGGCGTAGGCGATCTGACCGGGAGTGTGGACTTCGATGCTGTGTCTGAACTGGGAGAGCACCTTTGAGACCTTATCGGAGACATGGTGATGACGTGCTCCTTTCAGGTTGTCGACTTTGTCTCCTGCCTCAAGCTTGCCAAGTGCATCATGGAGCAAGCCCATTTCCCACAATCGAACGCGAAGCTGCTCATCTCGACCTTCGTATACCTCAGGTGAGGGTTTGTGGGAGTACCTTCTGTAGTCTACTGTCCTTGCCGGAGTATCCTTTGTACCCTTGACAACTTGTAGCGGAGAGCTTCCATCCCTATGATCAGGTGCAAATACAACAACACCGTGACTGGCCATTGACCCGCAGACATGACTGTATGCATTCCTCGAACCTCCCAGTCCATGTGAGAATACCATGACTGGCCACCTCTTGCCTGCAGAAGGTGCCCTTAGCGGAGCATTGCGATGCGCGGGTATCGTGACGTAGTACATGAGCGAAGGAGCGTAGGACAGGGCTTCAGACAATGTGCTTCCGACGCCTAGGAACCGTGTGAATGCTGCCATCATCTGTCGCTGAGGAGAAGGTACCCATCGTACTGGACGCTCGTGTGAGGAGGGCTTTTCGCATGGGTAGAAGATGCGGAAGGCGATTGTGCCAATTGAAGCGTCTGGTGCAGGGCTGGGAGATTCAAGGCTAGAAACCGGTATCTCTACGTCGACTGTGCCAACCTCGTAAGGGCCGCTGTACGGCGGGAAGGAGGGCACAGGGTTTAGGTTGACCATTGTGGTGATGTAGATCGATTGTGTGGTTTTGGAATCGTATACGTCAGGAATAGACTCGCGTCGTGGGTATCGTAGGGTATACTGCAAAAGGACCAAAGAAACAACTGAGAGCTGAAAGTTGGAGTGACAGTGAAGAAGAGTAGGAGTCGTGATGCAAGTAAAGAAAAAGCAGAAAACCTGGAGACCGAGGCTCTCAAACATGCATGACGTGGGTCAAACGGCTCACGAGACATCCGTAACTCGCATGCAAACTTCAAAATGCGATGACGATCGAAAGCCGGCATCCCTGCGTTGCTCATTGGCTGGTCGTACCTGACTAGACCGAAGGAGGTAAACCCATCACGCGAGCAAGGACGGCGAAGCCGATGGAAGCCTCGTCTTGAGCATTGCGGCTGCCCTACGATCCGGGCAGGAACTCAGCTGCGCCACAAGATAGAAGCCGAGTCAGCTGTGGCTCGGGTGGATGCGCTAGCTTTGCCGCCAAGCTTCAGGCCCACTTCCACGTGCAGCTACCGACGGCGCGGATCGCTGTTGACGTCCGACGTTCAGCGCCTCGTTCCATAACCTTATCCTGCACATCACGAACATTCACAAACAAGCAGAGTGTACACATCTACTGAAGAATCTGTTACCGGTGCGCGAGCTGCCACTGCCTATACCCGTGCTGGCTAGAAGCCTCCTTCAACACGCCAGACTACATCACGCATACAAAGAATGGGCCGCCAACGGGCACCCTCGACCACTTCGACAAACGAGTCCGCCAAGGATGTCGTCAGGGAGCAGGTGAATACTGCGACACACTCAATTGGAGGACAAGAACTGATTGTTCGGCTAGGAGTTGGGGAGCATGTACGACTATCTTGCAAAGATCATACTGCTAGGACCTAGCGGGACCGGAAAGTGCGTCGCATAGAGCGCAAATGGGCGTGCAGTCAAGTTGACGGACCTAGATCATGTCTGCTCCATCGCTTCGTCAAGCACGAATGTTAGTCCCCATCCCATCCTCAACCCCCAACCTACGCTGACCCCACCCCAGGGCGCGTCCTCTCCTCCCAAACCATCGGCGTCGAATTCTCCTCCCGCATCGTAAAAGTCGGCACCGGCGCGCGCCGAAAACGCATAAAGCTCCAACTCTGGGACACCGCCGGCACCGAGCGCTTCCGCAGCGTCTCGCGCTCCTACTACCGCGGCGCCGCCGGCGCCATCCTCGTGTACGACATCGCCTCGCACGCCTCCTTCACGCAACTGCCCACCTTCCTCAACGACGCCCGAGCCCTCGCATCGCCGCAACTCACCGTGCTCCTGGCGGGGAACAAGAACGACCTCACCGAAGGGGACGGAAACATCTACGACGTCTCCTCCCCGCAACCCTCGCTTCCCACACCCACACCCTCATCGCTGGAGTCGCGCCCGCCGTCGTTCCCCTTCCCGCCGAATACGCCTACTTCCTCTTCTATACCGCTGAACAACACCCCTTCCGCAAACGCAGGCAACAGCAGCACCCGCTCCCGCTCCTCCACCCTCGCCTTGAAACCAAACACCTACACCACCTCCTCCTACGGCCGCGAAGTAACCCAAGAAGAAGCCTCCACCTGGGCGAGCCGCAACGCCATCCCCGTCTGCGTCGAAACCAGCGCCTTATCGGGAGAAAACGTCGAAGAGCTGTTCTCGCGGTTGGCGAGGATGATATTGACGAAGATTGAACTGGGGGAGATTGATCCGGATGATCCGGCGAGTGGGATACAGTATGGGGATAGTGGGTGGGGTGGTGGGGGCGGGACGGGGGATGATGGGGGAAGTGTGAAGAGTGGGATGGGGCTTGAGAGTGGGGGTAGAGGGAGAAGGGGGAGGGGGAGGAAGGGGACGGTGAATGGGTGGATGCAGCAGGGGATGAGGGAGTGGGAGGAGGTGTTTAGGTCGGATGGGAGGGGGAGGAGGAGCGGGTGTTGCTGAGATACAAAGGTCTTGCGCAAGAAGTAGGAGCGGCGTCTTTTGGGAGTTCTGTGTAGGTGTTGTTTTGGGACGTGTTAGGAGTGGACGAGGCTGATGCACAATGACATTGCAGCAGCCGGTCCGGTCTCACTACCAATGTTATCGTCGACCATTGGCAGGTTGAATCAATCCGTTATCACTCTACAAGCACGTTGTTCGTTATTCTTCTCTGAGACACAGCAACGACGACGCGCCGGTAATTCCAGGATATAGGGTATTTGACAAGAATGACAATGCCCTACCGACGTCAAGATCGTCAGGAGGTCGTTTAACAATTTCTCAGGTGCGCCAATGCCAGCAGGTTCGTAAGAAAAGTCCCCCGAAACCGAAAGCCGAAATGAAACAGATGCAATGTTGTGGTTGCGACGCAAGACATCCACATCGCGTGGACTGACTTGAGACGATGGTAACGCGCGGTGACACAAGAAGATAATGTTTTGACGTATTGCCAACAAATCAACCATCTCCAGTCGCCCTCCGACGGGCAGTATCTCGCCTCCGCGTTTGACTTGGGGGGAGACTTTGTCGGTGTGCGTCAGCTGGGAACTCTTCTTGAGCGGGATCGTTGCGGTGGATATTTGGTGCAGGATACTCGCTCAACAAACCTTGAATTAGAGGAGCGTGGACTTCCGCTGATGTGATATTGTTTCCGTCGATTGTCAGGGAATGGTTGGATCCTTGCATCTGCACTTCTTTCGTCCTGAAACGTTGAGAGGGGACTTGATGCAGAGTGGCGATCGAGGCTGGTGTGTGATTGACGTTTGATGAAGGGGTCGGTGGTTTCGGCAGACCGTCTAAAAGGGGGCTCGTCGGAATCATATTCTTCGACAAAGCTCCCAAGGATGATCTTGTTCAAATCTCCATAGGCTCCAAACGGCTCGTGGTCAACGAAGTCCCTGCTAACCGCTTAGCGAATGCCCCTTCCAGGAAAGATACCGTTAACGACTTACCGGATTCCCTCTGTTGCTAGGACGGTATCCAGCTCTTGCAGAGTTTCCCTCGCTTCTTCACTCGTACCAAACTGGACGAATTGTGTACTCAACTGCCGCCGACGGTTGTTTCCCGTATATTCTTGCACCTTTCTCCCAACTTCAATCATATACTGTTTCAAATCCTGCTTTTCGGTGGCCTTCCACTCCCCATCAGTCAGTACGTACAAGGTCGAGGATTTTGTATGCGAAACTTGGCCTCGTCCGGAAGCGTGCTTCAATCTCTCAACATAAACATCCACAATTCTACTGAATGCCTGGAGCATATCGGTGCGGCAGCCCTTGGTCGGTTGCGCATTGTCGCTATCCAGGGCTGACTGCAATTCGGACCACTTCTGATTCTTCCGTCCCACTACCTTTTCTGTTCCAAAGGTAAACTCCAGGTCCATGCCATCTTTGTCTAGACCTTCCGCTTTTTGGAATAAGGTCTTCAACAATGCCTTGACTGCAGGCCAATGAGAACACATAGTCTCCGCATTATCGACCAGGAAGTGCTTGGGAATGTCAGTAAGGCGCTCCTACGCTTGTACGCAACTTTGCAGGTTGAGCTTACAATGTCACGATTTATGAAATGTCTCGCTAGAAGCTGATCCAACTTGATACTTTTTGGGTGGAAGGGTTTCCAGATTGATCTGCGCTGGTTTGTTCGGTGTGTTAGTTCTAGTTCGTGCTGTGCTTGGAAAATATCTTGACTGTCAGGACGTGTTGGAGGTAGTTGGAATGTAACTGGTGGCGGGTAAAGAGTCTCTTGATTTGAAGGTCGCGCCAAGCGCTTGTAGTCGCCATTATCTGTTTCGCTTGTGGGAGACGAGAACGGAGATTGAACATCGAATGAGTCGGACAATACCCGATCGATCGTCAAAGCCTTAAGACGATGGGTGACCTTTGTCAATGGCGGTCCTTGGTATTTTACGCCGAGTGCGTCAGCTTCGTCAAGGGCTGTATCACAACCCGCTTCCGAGATTGTACATGTCGTGGTTGTAGTAGGGTCTGGTCTGGACTCCGCCTCCTTATCCTGCTCTCGTAAAGCCTCGCGAATGGTTTTACTTAAACCTTTCGAGCGAGTCTGCTCGCTTATTCTCAAGTATTGCCCAAGTTCTCGCCATACGACTTCGGCGCTCCACCTAGTTTCTGGATCTTCCACAAGCATTCTCCTGTCCACCAGGTCCAAGACCTTTCCGGTAAGCTTATCCGATTGTCTGATTACGGAGTGAAGAAGTGCGTGCCATCTTCGGACCTCCAGTAACGGTTTCGAACCATCATGGAAACAATCGCAGCCAGCTAGGACAGGGACTGTGCTCGGCGAGGAAGCTGCCACTTCGTTGAAGGCTTTTATACGGACTCTCTTGAAAGCAGCAATCCCATTTTGACCAAACAGCACCCAAGTCGCGGCAATGGAGAAAACACATCCCAGGGACCAGATGTCAATTTTCTGGTGCACCGGTTCATTTTCTACGCGTCTGAAAGATGAGCATTCAGGAGCTCCTGGGAAGGCATTAGCTGAGGTCGTGGATTGCTTCTTGCGGGTGTCCCTACCATACGTTTGTGTTCCGCCATCCATTTTCTGCTTTCCCTTGCCACCCAACTTTCTTTCGAATTTGGCCATTCCGGGGTCAGCGAGCTTAAATCTCGAGCCAACATAGAGTATGTTGGCTGGTTTGATGTCTGCATGCCACCTAGGAAGAGTCGGTTAGTTTGTACCAGGTTTCAGAGCAAAGACGTACCCATGATGTTCTTGATCCACCCCCTGCGATTGTGCTGTGAAGTTGTGTACTTGGCGTACAGCATCGGCAATTTGAAACAAGTCGTTCCAGAAGTTGTCGATTTCGGACTTCAAAACTGGTGGTGCGCGTGCTCTGAAATACTCGTCCAAGTTAAACTCTGCCTTCTCTAGTATGATGTTGTACGTAGTTTCGGGCGCAACGAGTGGGTCATCAGAGGAGATTTCTGGATGTTCTTTCTGAACAATGAAGCCCAGACAACGGATCAGACCCTTTTGATCGTGGAGTGCATCGAATGCTTCCTTCTCCCTGGTGAAGTTCGCTTTGTTAAGCCGATCAAAGACTTTGAGTACAAATCGATGACACTGCCTGGCTGTCAGCGTATGCTTTCAGAAGTAATAAGGAAGTCCACATACCAAACCATAAGTATCATCGTACCTACTATGAGTCGAGCAATTGTCGGGGTCCTTCAGCTGTTCGTGTACGAACTCATCCGGTACGTCGATGTAGTATAGCTTTGCACAGCCTCCTTTGTTGCGGAGAGGAGTCTTACGACAGATGGGAAGTATGAAGTTCGAATCCAAGTCAAGGTCGATATCGGATTCAAGCAAAACCGGACAAAACTCCAACATCGCGTAGTAGAATTCATCAGCGAGGTCTTCTGGATTTCCGTAGTTTGTCTCGTTCCTCATACGCCTTGTCTTCTCCAGGAGTCCAGACCTTGTCATGCTGGTTAGAGATGGATCAGTCAAGCTATACTTACAAAAAAGGTCGATAAGGTGACCCCGATCCATGAGGAGCAGAATGCTAAAAACAATGACCGCCGGATTACGGTCCTCGAACAATCTCTCCGGGCGTATTGGTGTCCCCGGTTTCGCTCTGTTCTGATATGCGGCATTGAGCAACCTCTGAGCAGGACTGCCCAAGGGCGAACCAGATTCCTCCAACCAAGTCTTCAGTTTCCGGACTTGGACAAACGGCCTTCCCTTTGTGCCATCGGTGTGTGTGGGATATATTTTCAACTCCTCCACCTTTGAACGGAACTCTTCAACGATAGCATTGTGATCGGTTGTTCTATTCGCTGCCATTGGAATCTCGTAGTAGGTCGAACGCGTCCGTGCAAGGCTGAACGCTTGATACGTGTTATCGTGCTGATGGAGAAGCTGAGGCTTCTGGGTAGCACGCAAGTGCTATACAGAGCTTTGAGTGCGAAGGGTAAGGTGTAGAAGTCAATGTCGGCGTAGTGACAGTGGTGAGTAAAGTAGACAAGTGAGTGAGTTTGAATCATGTCGCGTCCGGCACTAAATCCAGGTACACACCACCCTTTCTCAGCTGCCTGATGGCATTGAGAACAATTCTGGTGGGGCACCCTACAGTGTTCCCACCTCCGGAGAAGATGGGGTAGCAGCCGGCCAGTTATGCTCGCAGCCCATCGTCTCATAGCCACTGGGCAGGATTGACCCGCTGCCACGGTATCTGGCAAGCTCAAGCTGGCCGGCTTGGCTGGGTACGAGCCGCCTTGCATCGCCCAGGGCGTACTTTTCGCTTGCCGGTCATAGCATGCTTCCGGATCCGATTCCTCGGCGTGGTTTGCCAATCGATCGAAGCTTGGATGTCGTTAGATCGAACTTCCAATATCGCTATAACTTGACCTCAAGAGAGGTCAAGTGATTTAAGTTAGGGTTTGCCAACAGAAGAGCAGGTCAAGCGAGCCGGTCCGGTCGCTTGGAGAGGCCGCCGAGAAAGGTTAATCCCACCTCAGCCTTGCGAGCTCCATTTCTGCAGCAGATCACATCCTCCAACTACACATTGGTATTCGCCAGAATGCGATATATCAGGCACAGTTCCGCGCACGGCTACTAAACATATGTATACAGAGTTCTTGTACGCTACATAGGTCGGAAAGACATGGGACCAAAACAGCGCGACCATGATAATCTTACAACGCTCCCTTAATCTGGAACTCGCGGTTACATTCCATCAGCCTCGGAATGTATGTCTGGTATCTCCAAGTACATTCAAAGGAAGGCTATCTGGATGTTTCCTCGTTCGGCTTGTGAGACGGTGAAACCGTCCAAGCAGATGGCCTGTTAGATCCGTGGTCCATCCAAGCAAGCGGCTTCTTCGTTCTGAATCGGCGAACAAGAGCATGATCCACGCAAGACTCAAAGTCACAAGGGTCAATGGTATTGTGACCTGCAACCATCTTTCCAGAGCAACCTTGGAGAAGGAGCCATTGCCTTGAGAGTCCCCAATGTTTGTACCGTTGGCCGTGTTGCCTTGGTTTTGGTACTTAACAACATCGGTGCTGAAAAAAGTCTGAGTCCAATGAGTGAGAAGTGAGTAGGATCCGTTCTCTCGACTTTCAGTACTTACCGATACGAATGTAGCAGGAAGGTAGACCAGCGTAACGAAAGTGATGATTCTCATGGTCACCGTCTCTTTCTGCATACTCAGGGTGAGTTCCTCCATCTTCTGTGTTGCTTGACCTTGCATATGCTGCAGCATCTGAGCGATGTCAGTGGCTGCGTGTATACTTTATAGCAAGGCTTCACATATATAAAAGTATACTTACAAGCTCTTTCCGATCGGCAACGATCCGAACCAGTAGCTTTGCACGCACGATGTGCATTTTCGAGTCATATATTATATCTCCTATCTCCTTTTGAAAGTCAAGAAGATCATCTTGGTTACAATGCCTTTGAGGGAAGTCGTTGTTAACCATCAGTGCCGCATAGAACTCGCGTAAAGACTTGAGCACATTCGTGTTCATATCCAACACCATGATTGCTTCGTTGATCTTCTCTTCGTAATACTGTGCGTTCTGCAAATCGTGCGGACTGTATTCTTTCCTCTCCGCATTCCGCTCGCGACGCTCATATAGAGCACCTGCAGTCTGATCCGCTGGGTCAGTCCGTCTATTATCGAACTTACATGAACACATACCTCGCTTTCAACCACTCCTTCCCAATGTTGGAGGTACCCCCGCCAGCCTTCGATGGACCAGTGGCAGCACATGAGATGAGTGGCTAGGCTTGATCGTAACGTCTCCTCTGCCGTTGCGCAGGCGCGATATTCTGGGCGTTTCTGCAGCGCTTTTGTTCTTTCATGCATTTCTTTCCGCGCACTCGTGAATATCCATAGCGCCTTTCCCTCCACAACATCGAATTGGTGGTGAATTGCCGCTTGGCGAATGGACCATTGATCACTGCTATTGTATGTAGTACGGGGTTTTGCCACGGCCTTTACGTTGTAACATATCTGCAGGCTCTGACCGCTCCTGCCCAACTCTGGTAATGGTGAGCCTACCCTGTTTCCACCGAAAGCGACTTTCTCTCTGAAGCTACTGAACCTCAAGTCACGGGGCCGGCTCTGAGAGCCGAAGACGGTTACGAAATCTAAGTACGCCGGCATGACTTGGTGGAAAGTTAAAATTCGTGCCAGCATCGGAGCATTGATCTTCAACGGAGCCCTGGAGTCGAAAGACCATATGAATCTGGTATTGCTTGGTTAGGCGCAGCAGAGGGTATGATAGAGGAGCCACCTTACATGAACCGGACCTTAGGGTCCTGCTTGCTCCGTGGACGACACTGATCGTTGTTTGTGTTCGACTCGTAGCCTAAGTAGGACTCCAAATTCCCATCATTCTTAATGGTTGATTGGCCGACCTCTAGAGAAACAAGTAAGCGAATGGTATCTATTCAGGTCAAGTCAGGCGTAGCTCACGTGTATAAGAAGGGTCCAAATCTTGAACGATCACCCGTACTTGTTCTTCATGAGCGAACAAGCTGTCTTCCGCTTCGACTAGGCGCGCCTTGTGTCCGTTTATTGCGCCAGGATGAAGAACAAAACTTGCAAAATTACTTGGGTAAGAGCGGAAGTTCTGGTAAGACTCCCGAAATTGTTCTTGAAAGTTTGCTAACATACTTTTTCGCGAGACTTGATTGGAAACAACACTTGCGAAATGGTTTTGATCTATGCGACAGTAGGGATCGGAAGTGGAGTCGAAATTGGAACCGCACTCTTCCACAGTATTTATTCCGCTGCACCAATCCAGCCTCCCATGTGGTCATCTTGAACCGGAAGCGCCTTGTTGCGCTGACCAGGACCAGCAAAGCTTCCAAGGTTGATGCAGCATCATTGATGCGAAAGTCATGTGGTTCATGCAGCTCCAAACCCCACCTATCATCTAATTGAGCTGCGCAGAGGCGTAGCACCAGCACGCCCGCCACCAGGCTTCGAGTCCTCTTCCGCTTCCGGTGAGCCATTGCAGGTGTGCAACCTTTTTACTCGTCACATTAGCTGAGGAGAGTCTTCCCTCAGCATCTCCCATTTCTCTGCTTCTCGCTCTCGTGCCTTTTGAATGACTTTTTCGTCCTCCTTCTTTCGGTCAGTCAAATGTATATAGTAATACTCGTGCTAGAGCGCGCTATATTTCTTACCTTTGTCATCTTTCTTGGAGTCTTGAAAACATACCGATCTTCGAACAACTGCCCAACAAGTTCTGTTAGCATTTCATGAACTGAACGCGTGCGGCAACCGACGCCCAAGAAACGGATACGCACGCTCACGTCGTCCTCATTGAATTGTCTTCCGAATATCTCGCCCAAAGCCTCGCACAACGTCTCCAGGCTCAAATCCCCGTACGCCGGGTAAGTTGTTTGAATGCCTTTATCGAGGGAGCCCATACTCGTCGCCGCGCGCTTCGGTCCCGTGCTGTGCTTGTGCGGTTTTCGCTCCGCCGGATCAGTGCTGCTGCGGCTGGGGCCCTTGCCCTTGCGTTCTGAATGATGCGTCATTCTGGTGGCCAATAGGCGTTCACCAGCAGGCAGTTGTAAGGTTGATTAGCCGGGTGCTGGCAGAAAAGAGGCCTTACGGTTGGTTTCAGACAGACAAGGTATTGGTACCGTAAGCGTTAGGAAAGAGTCTGGGAGGCAGTGTAAGGCGCATTTTCGAGCAAACTGCAGCTGAGACAGGATTTATGCCCCGCCCGATCGCACGGTTGAGTGGTGCTGGGCGGCTCCGTAGCTCTGATAATTGCAGGCGGTCGTGTAGATCGTGAAGGCCGGCCTTCAGACTTGGTTTGGACACGCATGAGCACATGCAGAGACGCAACTGATCGCTCTCCTATCCAATGACATGCATGGACTTTCCTCTATGCCAGCCTTGGCCGTGCTTAAGATAAGGGCAAGGTGGGAGAACCCGGGGATTGAATGTGAACTCAGGTTACACCAGCCTCGAATATCACCCTTCAGCTTGCAGCAGGCTCGTTGCCTTTCCATCCAGTCACAGCCGTGATTGGCCATCTGTACAAGGCAACCACAAGGGCACCTGCATTGAGGCAGCATCACGAGGTCTCGTGCATCCAATGTACACGCGAAGCATACAGATTTCAATGCCACACGGCGCACTGCCCGAATCAGTAGGTGTGGCCCTACCTTACCACTTGGTAGCGGGGTAGGATCATCCAGCAGAGCCTCAACTGAGGCAGTTCCGCTCCCATGCGGACGGAAATGGGTGGATATTGTGCAATCCGGTCTGGACCATTTTCTGATCCAAAGTTCGCTGGACTCAAGGCGGCATCAGCCTGGCGGTTGGCTGTTTCAGAGGCAAAGTCCCTCCCGCGCTATCAATGCAATACATAGCACGAACGTACGAGTCAATGCTTGGTTTGGATTTGCATTCCTCAGGTCAAAGGACCATAACCTAATGATTGCTAGCGAAGGCGCAAGAGCCAAGATCCCGTTTCTGCACTGGAGCACCAGGCATGATGTCAAAGTCGAAGATATCTACCGGCACACCAATAGTAGTACACGCGTTGGGGATCTGCGTTTCACATCAGCACCATTCTCTGATACATACCAGAAATACTCACATCAACAATACCAGCAACATGGCCCTGCACAGGCGCGCACGACAACAGCAGATAAATCTGGTAGTCATTGTATCCTAACCCGGTTAGTGTCCGTGCACCAGATCCGACCATCAAGGTACTCACCATATCTCCTCAAATACTCAATCACCCGCAACGTCGTCTGCCTGTACGCAACAGTCGTGTCCAAGTAATATTGCTTGCCGTTTTCACCAACGCTGAAGCCCTCGAAGTAGATGTATCGACCAGGACCGAACTGAGGCTCGACGGGACCGGGGATGTAGATGGGGGACTTCATGCCGAGCTCGGCCATTCCGTTCTTGATCACGTTGAACTTGATGGTGATGACGCCGGCCATTTCGATGGCGCCGCAGAAGGAGATTTCGCCGTCGCCCTCTGGAGCGATGTTAGCACTGCAGCCTCGGCTATCGTCCAGGGAGTCGCGACTTACGGGAGAAGTGCAGATCACCAACGCTGAACTTGGCACCCTTGACATGGACTGGCAGGTACACCTTGCTACCCCTGGAAAGGTTCTTAATATCGCAGTTACCGCCATGTTCAGGTCGACCTGGAATCGTCCTCGCACCCTCCTTTCCGATCTTCTGCAGCAGCTCGCCGTCAGCGCTTGTAGCGTGTACGTTTATTGGCTGAGGAGGTTGTGCGACGTCGCGGTCGAGTGTGTTCGCAGCAATCAGCTCGCCTTCACGTTTGTTCCAGGTTGCTAGAACCTCGGCCGAAGGAGCGCAGCCGAGGATGCCGGGGTGGATGAGGCCGGAGAAGCGCACGCCGGGGATGTGGCGGGAGGAGCAGAAGATGCCTTCGAAGTCCCAGATGGCTTTGGCGCTGTATGACGCTGGGAATCAGTGGCTGTTCGAGCTAGAGAATTCGTATAGCCCAAACTTACGCCTTTGGATAGATCTCATCCAAGAAGCCTCCGCCATTCTCCTTTGCGAAGACACCAGTGAAGCCCCAAGGCTGGTCTTGGAAGGGCTGGACGTCTTGGATCTCAACCAGTAAGACATCTCCTGGCTCAGCAGATTCGATCTCGAACGGACCAGTAAGATAATGGATCTTCAGAATCAGCGTACTGCGTCTCCATCTGTGTACAATATGGTTCTACCTTGGTAAGGTCGACGTTCAACATGTCATCCGCGCTGTCATTGTTGCCGATTTGGCCTCCAGTCCAGTCGACCTAGTGTGGTTCAGCATACTGCGATTCCATGCCCACAGGTCTTTCATACGCATTCAATCTTGACGATCTCTCCGTTCTTGATCGCACCGGCGACGGGGACTGTTACGGAATGAGTACCAGATCAATCGGTCGTGCCATCCCACATACCGTCAGGATGCCATCTGTTCTAGTCAAGCTCAGTAAGTAAGCTACGCGCGGAGCTGCTGTCATGACTTACGTGCAAGACCTTCTGCTGGTCTGGAGGGGTCTTCAAGTCGACGCTGGCAGCGGTTCTGATGCCTTCCTTACCCATGATGGCTTGTAGGGGTCAATTGAGGTTACGACAGGTCACAAAGGCACAGGAAGTAGGCTCAGCACAGCAACTGAAGCTCCAAAACGACTCAAGACGAAGGCTCAAAGTGTCGAGAAGAAGCGGAGAACACAAACACAGCGAATTCACAGTCAGATATGTCCAACGCTATCTGCGGGGCAAGCAACGGGCGACCCAGAACAGAAGGTCGAGGATACACGTCCGGCAGACCTCCTCGTGCGGAGTAGCGGATGGAACGGGTACATGATCCCTACGCCAATTAGTCTCTCAAGCGTAAGTAGCATGTTTATGTTTGTCAAGATAAGGATAACGCGTCTTACTCGCAAGTGGTGGGGTCGTGAGCTCGAGCTGTCAGTGACGCACCCCTGCATATCATGTCTGTGTTAGTGCGGGGTTGGAGATGCTCGATTAGGACACTATTATGCAAGCAAACGATTCTTCGATTAACTAGAGACATTATGCATACAGACCCATTTCTCGCATGTTATACATGTACGAGGTCCACGATTAGTCGTTCGTCACTGCTTGTTGATTCAAGTAATCTCGAACGGTCCTCGATTCAACCATACTGCCGACCTCTGAGCTCCTGCTGCTTCGGAGGAGTCTTGGACTGGCCCTTGTGCAGCTTGACATTGAGTGCATCTAGGTTCGCCATTGGCAGGGTCAAGAACTCGTGCTTGTTTCTCCACGTGACCTGACTTTCGGCGAAGTGATCCGCCTCTTGTGGAGGAGGTGGAGGATCCGTGATCTTAGTAATGAGGTAGGCTGTCGACGCTTCAGCAATGCCGTAGATGAGCACTCCTAGCAGTGGAATCCGTAGGAAGATGAAGAAGCCGACGCCAAAGCCGAAGAGAACTCCTTCCCTGTCTCGGAACCAGCGCTTCTTCTGTTCTTTGGTGTAGTGGATGCGTGAGAAGTATGGTTCGAGCTAAGGATTGTCAGCCGCCTGTTGAATGTACAGTTTGCAGAACACTTACCAGCTCGCGCATCAAGCTTCGAGACGAGAAGTAGCTCTGCAGGAATACAACCAGGTACCGCTTCGGGAGCACGACTCCACTACCGAATATTACGACTGCAGGTACCGGGCCAACGGCTTTGTTGAAGGTGTAGAAACTGGCGGCAGGGAGAACAAAGCGTCCGACATACGGAACGAAAGACAACAGGTATACTGCAATCGAGATACCCGCTCTTCTTGCATATCGCGTGAGAAATATGATAACCGCTTCCTTGGGAGTCTTCTTCTGTGCAGTAGGTCCAGTTTTTGGGAAGTTCTTCATGTTTGGATAGTACATGGCTCGAAGCGTATTTGGATCTTCTGACTGATGCTTTTGCACGTATGTCTTGTCCACCCAGTTGAGGGAGTTCATGAACCTGCAAATACGCTTAGCAATCCGTGCATCCAAGAGTTGCGTGACGCCTACATTTCATCCAGGGTCGGCGTGATATATCGCATTAGGGTCATCAAGAAGAATGGCACCTGCAGCACAGAGTGCTCGATAAACTCCAGCCCTTCGATGACTTCATTGTCCCAGTTGGACTTTGCAGTGTCGATGAAGAGCGAGAGAAACCACATGAGAACTCTAATACCGACGATCTAGACCACGTTGTTAGATGGTGCCAAGACTCCCTGTAGGCCTCTTGCTTACAGGTATCGCAACAATGAACCTAATCGCTATGCCTGCGAGGACGGCTAAACCAGCTTGCCGATAGTACTCAGAGGTGAAGAGATCCGGGTTCTGGAGGGCGCGCAATGCTGTTACGAAAATCAGTTCAATCTAGATATCATGTCTGCCACAATAATGCAAACCTCCAACAACAGTGAGCTGAGCACCCCGCAGTATAGCATTAGGGTCGAAGTTCTTCGCATCGAGATTCAGGTTCGACATGATGGACAAAGAAAGCAAAGATACGGTAGAGGCAATATAACGTGGAGTTATCCTCTTCTGTCGTTCAGAAATCTCCAACGGCCACACCACGCTTCCCTGGATATATTAATTCAGCAATGACGTAATCCTAGCTCTTCCTCATTGGACTTTTCACAAGTTCTGCAGGAAGCCAAGGAAAACTCCGGATCAATAAGTCAGACTGTGTGAGCGAATGCCTGTATTCATTCGAAGACAAGCGCTGCAATCTTTCTTTTACTCTCTGGACAAAGCTGTCTCTCCAAGTGGGATGTTTGACACACTTGGCGCACAGCCTCATGCTCGGATCAACGTCGGGATCTACCGAGAGAGCAACCGTGCGCTCCCGGGGACCGTGCTGACTCCGGCTGACCCCTGCACAATGGACAGTCACCCAGATCCCTTTGCGTCCTGACCACCAACCACCGGTTCCCACATCGTCAACCTTTCCATGTATTTCTCTTAGCACCCTGCAGGGTTTGCGTGTTCAGGAACGCTTTGTTGGTGATTCGCTGTCGCATCGTTATGACTGTATGATTACTGGAGAATGTCTTCTCTCACAGCAGCGGAGAAGGCACCGGTGGCTGCTCGGCGGTCCGTTACGGTTCCCACAAAGCTGGTGAACCCTTCGGCTACGCGTCGGGAACACCAGGCAGCTGGCGATGGTATAGAAACCCTGTACACACATCCTGCGGTCCGGATCGTCTCCTTTACTACACCAGCAAATACATCGAGACCGAGTTCGAGTTCGAGCTTCAGCACAACAGATTCGGAACATGGGCTTGCTGGGTTATACCCGTGGACGTCGCCGACGGAGAGGACTACGGCGGCTGGTAGGTATGCTGTATACGCGTGCTATACTTTCTAACCAAACGTAGGTCCGCTTCGAATATACAGAGTACCAGGCTCCGTGTCCTTCCTCAATACTGGATCCTACCTGAAACCTATTCTTCCAAAATCACAGTGCTGGTGCGTAGATGGCGAGTCGAAGTTCGTGTTTAGGATACGGATAGACTCCTTCTGCAGGATCGAGCTTCCATATGTGACTGAGGAAGACAAAGCCAAGGTGGAGGAGCTGAAGACGGTTTTCGCACAGATTCTGCAGTACGAGACCACACCTTGCCCGTTTCAGAGGGGCTTCCATGTCGAGCTTCCCATGCCTAGGACACCTGTACGGCGCAAGACATGGAGAAACTCAGAGAAGGCTCGGAAGTGGAAGCTGGATAAGGTGTGGACACCGGAAGGGACGCCTCAAGGGACACCGGAAGGAGAAGAGCCACCCTCTCGGACTGGATCTGATGGGAGCAGTCAAGAGCCTTCTGACGATGACACTATAAGTGTTTCGTCTGGGAGGACAATTGAGGATCAAGAGAACACGCCTCCGCCATCGTCTACTATGCATCGCGAAGTCGCACCACGACCTGTCAGGCCCAGCGTGAGAGCCATAGCAGCGTCTTTCAGGTCCGTCACCGCACCGCCGCAGATACTGCCTTTGACCTCAACATCACCGAATACTCAACATAATGAACCTCCTTCACCACCTCGATTTGTCGAAGAACAACGCACAAAGAGCGAGGATTCGCTCAGCATCACTTCTACCATTGATACCTTCTACACAGCCGAATCACGCTCACCTTCTTTACCACCGTCACCTCCCTCTTCGTCCCATGGCGATCATACAGGACATCCCGAACCTACAGCATCTGCTACTGATAATGAACCTAAGAGCCACCGTCGTAATCTTTCCGAAATCACAGTCACCTCATATACCCCGTCACTATCAGACGCAGAGCTGCGAACACCCGTTGCCGCCACTCACCCTCCTGATCTCGAACTTCCTTCGCCAACTACCCCAACTCTCATGAGCGACTCAGATGACTCTTTTGAACCTCCAATCTCTGAAATTGCAACCCCGCCAGGGACAGAAGCCATTCGGCTCCGCAGATTAGGACCGTCAGGCCGAAGAGCGCTATCGCCCCTCCCACCCGCAGCAAACCTCTTCACTCCTCAGAAGCAGAACCAACAACTTACTCGAATGATCGTGGAGAAGACCTGCGCCATCTTCTTGGGTCCTCCAGCTCACCTTGTGCAGTTAATGCTGAGGATAGCTGCCAGATTCACGAATGGCGCCAGACTACATATGAATCCCTACTTCTCAAAGGGTGGAAGGGGTAGACTACCAGGGTCATGGGATTCGGATGAAGAGGAGGACGACCCTGAAGGGGAAGAGGGAGACGATGACTACGGGATCCCTCTCAAGACCACCAAAGGCGTTGAGGTGAGGAGAAGGCTCGACCCGTCTAGAGCGGACGATGAAGAGATCGAGTAGCGTTTCCAATACCGATCCGTTTTCGTACATGTTTTCTGCGGCGTTATACTTTTGGCTTACAGATACCATTTTATCGTCTACGTACGTTAGACCGGATAGCACGGTCTTGGAACACTTCAATCGGGTCATGCCTGCCCTTGGCAAGTGGGCCTTTCCTCTGAGCACTCGCGACCAAATCGTGCAAATGATTCTCTCAGTAGCACGGTTCATGCCCTCTTAAATCGCGCTATCGTTAAGGCGTGCGGCTTTCTCGCCTGCAGACCCTGACACGGCTGGAGGCCTCATGCAGAACAGACCATTGCTGCAGGATGGCGCTTGTGAAGCTGTGCGCTTGTTCTGAGCGGTAGTCGTGATGCGGTTTGGTCTGGAAGAAATGGATGACTAACACACATATCGGTAACTGAGAACCGTGCATCTGCCGACTCCACCTCCACTCCCGCATGAGTAGCTATTCCCACAGCTCGCATGCTTGTTCCCGAAAACAATTACTCGAGATCTGGGGCCCCGCATACCAATGTCGCGCACGGAAGAAGTGCTTGCTATTGGAGTAGGAAGCTCCCCCGAGACCCAAGCACCGTTGATCCATCTCAACAGGGTGCGGAGAGGGGTTTCAACCTCTCCAGGGCCAGATGCCGAAACCTACCATTGCCTTGGTCGATCGCGACTCAGTGGAGATGAAGTGCAGACTCGAAACGCCCCAGGATGATAAGTAGACTCTCTCCTGCTGTTTTTCGTTCTCTTCCAGGGCTGCGACAATCTTTGTTCGTCTTCTGTACCATTTAAGTCTTCTTATTCCTTGGCATCTGTTAGTGTTAGTTAAATATGGCGGACAAAGACATATACACCACAGAAGCAATCGAGAACCGAGACGATTCGGTCAAGAGCGAGAGGAATGTGGTCGAAGCCCCCGTTGAACGGGCCGCTAGGTCTCAGGAAGCTGAGCACATCAACCTGTCGTGGAGATCATGGGTCGTTGTCTTCATTACATGCTTTGCGTAAGGCTACCTCTGCAGCTTTTCCTGGAACATAGTTGACCATGTTTAGTATCATGGCACAAGTCTTTGTTGTGGTAGCAGCAGGATCAGTCATCGCATTTATCATCCGTGACCTTGGAGATGCTTCTATTGCCGGGTGGATCATCCAGGTAAATACCAAACTTTCAAAGCGAGCGAGCAGAGCTGACCGTATCAGGGGCCTTTGCTCATGCAATCCGTGCTTTCACCCATTGTGGGACGTCTCTCCGATGTGCTCGACCGGAAGTACCTTGCCTCGATACCTCCTGTAATCGCATTTGCAGGAGCAGTCATCTCGGCCAAGGCTACATCGATGACTATGCTGATCGGCGGAGGCATATTGATTGGTGTCACACTCTCGACGATCTCCATCGTACAAGCAATCCCGTCTGAAGTCCTTCCACTCAAGTACAGGGCGCTGGCAAACGGCTTTGCTTTCCTAGGTGGAGCTGTTGGCGGACTGTACGTATATCGAACTACAAAGAGAGTGGAGCACGTGCTTACAGCTTTCCAGGGTCGGCGTTCTCGGCGCAGGAGGCGTGACCAATACTGACGCTTCGGGCTGGAGAATCATCTTCTGGATGCAGGCCGCCTTCCATGCCGCAACAGCCCTTGGGCTCTTGTTCTTCTACCACCCTTCGAGGCATTCCGATTACCCCCGTCTCACCCTGAAGCAGTACATCTGGGCCATTGATCCCATTGGATCGTTTCTTTTCATCACCAGTGCCACTCTTATGCTCCTTGCTCTTGACTGGGCCGCTGGTGCTTACGCCTGGTCAGATCCGCATGTCGCAGCTCCGCTCGCCGTCGGGCTGGCGTTACTCGTAGCTTTCGGCATGTACGAGTGGAAGGGCAGAAACGACGGCCTGGTAGCGCACGTCTTCTTCAAAGGCAGCCCCAACTTTGCCCTCTCGGTCTTTGCCTTTGCCGTCGAAGGGTAAGCTCCCCCTCCCAGTGTCCCATTCCCGTACACTATCTCTAACACCCATCAGATGGATCTTCTACTCCGCCGTCAACTCCATCACCCCCCAAATCGTCCTAAATCTCGGCTTCGAATCCGACGCCTGGCGCATCTCCATCCGCCAACTCTCCTACAACATCACCACCCTCCTCGCCTCCATCCCCATAACTCTCTACGCAACCCGCTACAAAGACCTCAAATGGCCCCTCCTCGTAACCTTCACCCTCTTCCTCGTCGTCACAATCTGCTACGCAACCATAACTCCGAACCTCAACAAAGCCCAGATCGGATACAACGTCATCAGCGGGATCGGCCAATCTGGGCCATTGACGCTACTAGTCGCGTTGGTCCAGTTCACCGCTCCCCATGCTTTCCTCTCCACAGCAACTGGCTTAGCCTTCAGCGCCAGAGCAATCGGCGGCGCGTTCGGCTCCGCAGTCCTCGACGCCATCATAAACGGCCGCTTAAAGGGGCACTACGCCCCTGCCGTCTCCAGCGCCGCCATAAGCGCAGGCCTCCCCGCCTCCTCCGTAGAAGCGCTCCTTGGCGCCGTAGCAGCGGGGACGGGCTTCGACGCGGTGCCAGGGCTGAACGAAGGGATTCTGGCGAGGGCGATGGACGCGAGCCATTGGGAGTATGCAAGGGCGTATCGGCTTGCTTGGAGCAGTATTATTCCGTTTGTGGTGCTTGCTATTGTGGCGGTGGGGTGTTTGAAGGGGGTGGCGGAGTTGATGACGGAGGAGGTGGAGGCGACGGTGGAGCATGTGCATACGGAGAAGAGGGTTGATGTGTAGGTAGTAGATGGTAGATCATGTGGATTGATTAGAATTTGACGTGGTGTGTTTCTGCATGAAGATGAAGATGAAGATGAAGATGATGATATTGCTATTGGTGGTATAAAGCTACTACTCGTGTACTCGTCAAACACTCCCTCCCCATGAAAGGAAGCATTATTACCGACCAGCGGCCTGAAAGAGATCAAAGACCACAATCCCCTGGTATACGCAAGACAAAAGCTAAAACTACTCAAAACCCTGCCCAACCTCCAATCCCGACAGCCCAAGGGGTATCACGAATGATGCGGCCTTTCCATGCAAGAACCAAGGAAGCGAGGGTATAAAGCCACAAACACAACCAATCCGTCTCCGAAACAGACCCCTCCTGCAAACTAGATGCGAATGCGGCTACTAAAGCCTAACTGTCGATGTAGATAGAAACGCGTAGATGATCGCATACTCTTGATCAGCGCAACGCAGAACCGAGATGTGAAAGGGAAGCAGACAACCAAAGAGATATCCAAACTATACCACTCCCCTCCTCTAGAAGATCTTCTTCAACCAACTAGTCCTCTTCCCCTGCCCACCGCCAGCACCACCCCACACCGGCCGTCCATCATACGCTCTGACACCTCCGTCAAACGCCCCCGGCATAGTCTGCCGCCTACTCGCCTTCTCCCCACCACTCCCATCACTGCTCTTCTGCGTCCTCTCCTCTCTCCGGGGTTTGCGATCGTCGTACTCCTTGCCGTTGGCAGCGGCGTACCGTTCCCGCCGTCTTGCTCTGCGGGCTTCTCTACGGGCGAGGTCATCGTCGACGATATCTTGTACTGAGCGGTCCTGCTGTTGGGGCACTGGCGGTGGTGGGGCGTCGAAGATGGTAGGCTCGATCGGTGGAGGAGGTGGTGGTTCTTGATTCACGCTATTAACCCATGATGATGTCTTCTCCCCGCCGTGGGCTAGGTACGGCGACTCCTGCGGGACAGGCGCGGAAGCGGCGGCACGGGTAGCTGCGTAAGCGCCGTTGCGCGGGTCAAAGTAGTCGTCTATAGCGGCGGATTTGCGGCGGGAAGAGTCACCAGGTGTTCGACGGGAAGAGTGGCGTTCTTCGCGTGGGCGACGGTTGCGGTCTGCTTCACCGTCGACGGCACGGGGCTTGTCCATGTGGCTCTTCCTTCTCTCCGCGCGGTGACGCTCATGCCTGTCCTCGCGGTTGGCGGACATCTCCTTCTCACGACGACGGGCGCGGCGTTCCGCTTCACGGGCTTCTTCCTCCCGGCGGCCGGCCTCTTCCCGAGCGAGCTTCTCGTCTCGTGCGGCACGGCGAGCGCGGCGTTCCTCCTGGCGGCGGCGCTCGGCTTCCTCTTCTTCGCGCAGGCGTCGGTTGCGGACCTCCCGCTCTCGGGCACGGCGCTCGTCTTGCTCTTCCAACTGCCTGCGCTCACGGTCCCGTCGGCGTGCTCTGCGCTCCTCCGCTTCTGTGAGGTCGCCACCTGCGACGTCGCGGGATGCCCTGCGGGATGATTTATGTCGCTTGGCAGCATCTTCTACATCTGTGCTTGCGCTCGCGGCGGGCGCGGCATCCGTAGTGAATCCTTCGGTCTCGGAAGGCTTTCTCGACCTGTTCACCCGTCTGGAATCCCTACGTAAGCGCTTGGACTCGTCATCCTCAGGCTCGTAAGCGCTGCGCTTGCGTCTGTTGCCGCCATCGTCAGTTTCGTACGCGCGATTCCGCCTCCGATCATCGCCTTCTGGCTTCTGGCTATTTCGACGGAAAGCCCCAAGAAGGCCACCCATGAGCGCTGCTGTCTTGACAGTAGAGTTCGATCGCTTAACGGGAGGACTCCTAGGCTTCTCTACGAATGCGAGGTCATCTGGGCCGGTGATCACTTCTGGACCATCAGAGGGACCCTGTGCATCAACCATTACAGCATCCTCAGCTGGATCCACTGCTCTTGATTGCCGCTTCGAGCGATGTCTTGAAGAGCGCTCGCGCGGAGGATCGCGGCTTGATGATGGCTCCAAAGGCACAGCATCTGCGGGAGTGTCGCCGTCGACCATAATGACATCGTCATCGCTAATAGCGTAGGGGTCAGGTATTGCTGTAGGGAGTTGGTCAGTACTATCACTCTTTTCAGTGGCTGTGCATGCCTTACCTCGCTGTTTGCCCTTCTCCCTAGTCGACGCCCTTCTGCTGACAGAGCCACGCTTCGGATCTGCGCCTAACAACTTCGCAGCTTTGGAAGAAACCCTTGGCTCATCAGGCGGTGGCGAGATCATGCCGGCGTCCATATCCACTGAAGCGCGACGAGAGCTACATTTGCCGCCTGACGTAGACTGGCGCATTGACTTGGAGCGTGACATTGAAGGCGGAGGACCTTGTGGAGCAAG
Organism: Floridaphiala radiotolerans; assembly: GCA_022813185.1. Taxonomy (NCBI): domain Eukaryota; kingdom Fungi; phylum Ascomycota; class Dothideomycetes; genus Floridaphiala; species Floridaphiala radiotolerans. The sequence continues at coordinate 368,879 of JAKLMZ010000025.1, read as the reverse complement.
ACCAAACATCCCAGATATGCTCATGCCGCGAGACGTGCGTGATCTTGCCTCAGTCCTTCCCATCTTGTCCGAACCAGAAGACTTCTCCGACCTCTCCGCCTCGGACGGTTTGCGCGCAGACTTGGAGCGCGATAGCCCAGGCGTCGCCTTCGTCTTCGTCGGAGAACCAGCCGAATCTTCTTCCTTGGGCTCTTTGGTTGCCTTTTTCTTCGGTGGAGCAGCGCCCCAGAAGCCCCAGGACGTCGCGCCGGAATCCCGGACGATCTTGGCGCGCTCTTTCTTCTTGGGCTCAGACTTGGACTCGGGCTCCGGAGGTGGCGTCGGAAGTTTGGTGACCACGTCAATCACAGCAGGTTCCTCGGGAGCTGTTCCAAAGGTCCCAGTTGGTTCGTCTTCGGGCAGCGCGTCTTCCGGCGCATCCACGATTTCTGGATCGGCAGGCGGCGGAGGTGGGACTTCAACGACTAGGTCGACGTCTTTGCTCTTGCTCTTTGACTTGCTATCCTTCTTGGTGGACTTCTTTTCCTTTTTTGAGGATTTCTTTTCCATTACAGGTCCAGGCGCAGGCGCTTCGTCAACAATGGCAATAATCTCGTCGTCTTCAGGGAATCCACCAGGTACGGGCGTCGGTATCTTAGGGATGTCAGCGACTGCGTCAGGCTCCGGTATGATGATAGGATCAAGTTCCGGGACAACGACAACGGATTCCGGTTCGGGCTCAGGCTCTGGCTGTTTGCTCTTCTTCTTGGACTTCGAACTCTTTTCCGTTGCTTTGCGCGACAGAGATGGTTTCTTGGGTGTCGGCTCCTCTACAACAATGACTGGTTCGGGTTCTGGCACTACTACCGGTTCAGGCTCAGGATCGGCAGGCGGCGGTGGAGGAGGCGGCGCTTCAACAACTTCATCCACAACCTCACCAAACAACTTCAACTTGTCTGCCAAAGCACCCTTTGCTTTCTTTGACTTCTTTGATGAAGTAGAGGACACGTTCTGCGCGGTCGCATCAAGGCTCCAGTCAGCAGCTGCCGCGTCTTCTGGAGGCTTCGGGGGATCGGTAAGCGACGTGCTGCTATTGGCCCAGGGATCCGATGCAATCTCCTTAGCCACACCTGCACCAGCCACTGCCTTTTTAGTCGACTTTAGCGCGGTACCCCAGAAACTCCACCCTGCGGCTTTCTCCGGCTCCGGCTCAGGTTCCGGGTCAGGTACCGAGGGCACGTCGACGACCTGAACGGGGTCATCTACTACCTCGACGATAGGCGGTTCAGGTTCCGGAGGTGGCGGCGGCGGTGACTCTTCCTTCTTCGTCTTTGAGCTCATCTTCTTGGATTTGGAGCTCTTAGACTCCTTCTCCTTGGTCTTTGCGCTCTTTGAACTTTTCTTCGGAGGGGCTTCGTCCACGATCTCCATGATCTCATTGGGGTCTTCTTCAGGCACGACGGCAGCGGCAGCAGCAGCAGCAGCAGCGCGAGCGGCGTCCTGCGCCTCCAACTCCTTCAGGAGTTCTTGGGCTTCAGCCTCTTCAGCAGCGATGCGCTCAGCTTCGGCCTTCTCAGCTTCCTCTTTTTCTTTTCGCTCCTTCTCCTCGCGCTCTTTCCGTTCTTTCTCCTCTTTCTTCTCTCTAGCCTTCTTCTCCTTGGGAGTTTCCTTCTTCTTCGCGCTGCTGCCCCAGCCAAAGCTCCAGCCACTGTCCTCCTTGGGCGGCTCTTCCTTAGGCGGCTCAACCACAACTGGTTCAGGCTCGGGCTCGGGCTCCGGTTCAGGTTCCGGTTCGGGCTCAGCGGGCGGTGGCGGAGGTGGAGGTGGGACGTCGATGATGGCAGGCTCCTCAGCTGCGCCCTTGCCCTTCTTCTTCTTCTTGTCTTTCTTGCCAGTCGCAGTTGCAGCGACGGTTTCAGTTGCACCGAACGAAGGCCAGCCATCGTCCTTGGCAGGCTCGAAGTCGATTAGGGCAACTGGCTCTGGAGGCGGAGGAGGAACGACTACCTCTGGAGTAGCGTCTTGATCTGGGGGCGTAGGAGCGGGAGGCGGCGCATCGTCAAAGGCGGAACCCTTCTTGCCCTTCTTCTTTGGCTTCTTCCCAACAGTCCAAGCATCATCTTCAGCCGACTTGGACTCGGTAACCGAATCGGGCTGAAGGAGCGATTCCGCAGGTGTGTTGTCCACGACTTCGACAATGTCATTCTTCTTCGTGCCAGCCTTCTTCTTCTCCTTCTTTCCGACAGTCCAGCTTAAACCCCAATCCTCTTCGCCTTCAGCTTTCGGCTCAACAACAGCGTCTGGAATGAGGGTATCTTCTATGATTGCTAAGGCAGTTTCAGGTACAGGAGGTGGCGGAGGCGGTGGGGGCTCTGGCTCGCTTTTCGTCGTCGACTTCTTTTTCTTGTCTTTCTTGCCAAAGATGCTGCCAAAGCCCCATCCAGTGGACTCTGGCTCCTTCTCAGGTTCGGGCTCAGGGAATGCAGGTGGAGGAGGTGGGACCTCAGGAGGCACTTCCTCGGTGGAAATGTCACCCTTCTTTTTCTTCTTGTCCTTGGCAGGCGTGCTGTCCCAACTCCACTCCGGCTCCTTCTCTTCAGGTACCGCAGGCGGCGCATCCGGGGCTTCAGGCGGAGGTTCCTCTTCGCCCTTCTTCTTTTTCTTGTTTTTAGAAGCCTTCGTCACGCCCCATGGTGTGCCGTCCCATGAGAAGTCTTCGTCTGCTGGAGGAGCTGCCGGAGGTGGCGTTGGCACTTTCGGGGGCTCCTCCACAACAACGATCTCGGGTTCAGGAACTACGACAACAGCGGACTCTTCAGCGGGCGTCTCCTCAGCGGCGGCACCCTTCTTGCCCTTCTTCTTCTTGGCCTTGCTGGTCGTGGCCGTCGTGCCCCAACCGGTCCCCCAAGCGTCCTCCTCTTTGGTTTCAGGAACAACAACAATGGGCTCGGGTTCTGGCTCAGGGACAACCACGACGACAGGTTCTGGCTCAGGAGGAGGTGGAGGGGGAGGCGGTGGCGCGGGTTCTTCTTCGATTGCACCTTTCTTGCCCTTCTTCTTCTTCGCCTTGCTGGTCGTGCCCCAAGCGCCTGATGTCCCCCATCCAAAGTCATCGTCTGGCTTCTTCTCGGGCTCGGGCTCTGGCTCCGGCTCCGGCACAACCACAATCGGTTCGGGTTCGGGTTCAGGGACGACAACGACAGCTGGCTCTTCCACCACAACCACAGGTTCTTCTTTGGCGGCAGCGCCCTTCTTGACTTTTTTGGCCTTCTTTGTCGTGGCTGCAGGTGCCCAGATGTCCTCTTCAACGGGTGCTGCAACCGGTTCAGGCTCAGGAGGCGGCGGGGGTGGTGGTGGTGGTGGAGCAGGTTCCTCGGCAGCTGCAGCTCCTTTCTTCTTCTTTTTCTTATCCTTGGCACTCAAGCCCCATCCACCCCAGTCATCACCAGCCGCATTCTCGCTAGTGGTCTCAGCAACAACCTCGACGACAATCGGCTCTGGCTCTGGTTCTGGGATAACTTCAGGCTCCTTCTCCTCAACCACTGCGCCCTTCTTGCCTTTCTTTTTCTTGTCTTTCCCGCTAGCGAAGCCCCAAGCATCATCTTCCTTCTTCTCCACGGTCGTGCCAGCGCCAAGGTCACCGTTGCCAGTGTCAAAGCTGAAGTCAAACTCGTCGGCTTTCTTCTCCTCCTTCTTTGGTGCCGGTGTTAATCCCCAACCGAGACCCCAATCATCCAAAGTGGTTTCTTTGGATTTGTCGCCTTTCTTGTCCTCTTCCTTCTTGTCTTCACTGAAACCCCATTTCGAGGCGGAGCTGCCCCATCCACCGCTCCAGCCACCAAAGCCAAAGCCAGCCGACCCTTTGGACTCACCTCCGCCAAAAGAAAGGTCAATCTTGGGTGCGCCATCATCAAGGTTGATTTCGTCAAATGTGAGGTCAGCCCCCGCAGCTGCTGCTTCTGGTTCAGGAGGTGGAGGCGGTGGCGGAGGCGGCGGAGGTTCTGGTTCGGCATTCTTCCCCTTCTTGCCCTTTTTCTTCTTCCCCGCGGCTGGTGCAAACCCAAAGTCGTCTTCAGCTGGAGCAGCCGCCGTACTCGCCGCCGCCGCAGCTTCCTCCTCTTCCTTCTTCTTCCGCTCCGCCTCTTCCTCCTCGAGTCTCTTCTTCTCCTCTTCCTCCGCCTTTACGCGCTCTTCCTCCTTCTTCTTTTCCTCCTCTTCCTCTTCAGCCTTGCCCTTCTTGCCCTTCTTCTTTTTCTTGCCGTTGCCCCAGTCGTTCCAGTCATCGCCGTCATCACCTCCACCGCCGGGAGCATCTCCGCCTCCACCTCCGTCTCCACCTGCACCTCCATCGCCCGCTCCACCGCTATCTCCCGCGCCTCCGTCACCAGACCCGCCATCAGCAGGCGCCTTGTCCTTCTCGTCGCCGCTGTCAGCCCAAGCCGCAGGGGTCTTTTTCGCAGCCGCCGCGGGTTTCTTCTTCTTGCCGCATTCCCTGATGTTGTCCGGCGGCAAGGAGAAGTCTGGCTTCGGAAGGGGTTCCATCAGCGAAGGGAGGAGGACGGAGCTGACGATCTGGAGGGCGGAGGTGAGCTGCTGGTGGAGGAGGTCGAGGTCGCCATGCGTGCGGAGCTTTGGGTCGGGGATGAATGGTGACGGGTATTGTGGGGGAATGTCGGATATGGCGTCTAGGTATGAGGGGGGGAAGTCGCTCGAAGTCTGTTTGCGAAGTGTGCTGTTAGCCTTTCGGTTCTCGACTTGTCACATGCGAGGTCGGGCGCGCTCGATGACGAACGGTCCCAAGCACAAGCTCCGTCCTCGCAACCATATACATATATATATCCCTTTCACATTCCCGTCGCAAAATATAGCTCTTGTACTGAACATCCGATTAAATAGCATACCTGTACCTGCATCTGCCTACCATCCCAATCACCCCACCCACCACTCATCCTCTTTAGGACATCGTGCCCTCCGGCATACCCTCCAACCAAAGCCATTTCGAGATCCGGCGTGTTGTATACTATTGCGCGTCGATGGGTAAGTCGGTGTGGCGGATGTCATGGAAGGCTAGGAGTGCTTTCGTTTGCGGTTCGTGCGGAGAAGTGTAGATGTTCGACACCTGTCGAGGGTCGTGAAATCGATGATGTTACCAATATCGAAGGTAGTGATGCGATGATGCGCTTCCAGCAAGCCTCGTCGCCTCACAACGCAAACGGTCTGTCGTATACCAGCAAAGCGCCGCCAGTCGCAAGTCGCAATTCAATCCGTCAAACGACACACCAACGATGACGGCAGAAGCAGTATCCAGGATCCAAGATAAGAAGACACCCTCCCAGGACCAGATGTGGGAACGAAAGGGAAAAACGCAGGGGGTGTGACCAAACGCCCGTGCGTCTCTGTGTGTATCAATCCCTCACTTTTCGCGAGTGCCTTGCCAGCCTCGTTGTTTATCACGGGCCGCCGGTAAGTGGGATTAGATTGGCGCGTTCCGGGGGATGACTCGCGAGTTATGCTGATGACAGCATTGTTGTGCCTGTGCTTGCGTGATGGGGAAGGTAGGTACGGTAAATGAGGGGAGTTGTGCAGAGGGAGTTGTGAAGAAGTTGACGGGTGCGCGGGCCCGTCCCAGGTAAGGTAAGGTTTGTGGATCGCGGTATGTCTGAAACGGGGCGTCTAGGTTTTTCTGGCCCGGGGGATGGATGGTGATGTTGACAACGGGAGGTTCAGCCTTGACGCCTGGTTATGCAATGCGCTGCGCAGGAGATCTCCCTTTCTTCCCTCTTGCTGCTGCTGCAGAAGTGCAAAACGCTCCCCTCTTGGACTGCCAAAGCTGCCGTGCCGGGTGATGTTGACTGCTGTCTTCCAACTCCAGTCCTGTTTCGCCCCCCCTGGCAGCTTTTCTGGGATTATGCCCTTTGAAGGAGGGGTGCGGCTTGCCCAATCAGCTCGCGAAGAATTGCTCGAGAAGGGTGGTCACCAGGTTCGCCCGACACGGGCGTTTTGGTTCCAGTGTTATGCGGGAGTCGTCACATTCACACTGTCTCTGAAAGCTTCCTCTGCCCGGCTCTCCAACTCGAGAGTGTAGCTGATATAATGTTCAGAGAGGAGAGAGAAGAAAGGAGAAAAGTTGAGGTCCAGACGAAAAAAAAGCCTTGCATATCCCATCCCAATAGACGATCCCCATCTGCATAACCACCACGCCTGCAGCGCGCAGCAAATCTCCAAATTTTCATACGTCGCCTTTCCCGCAGCGCATTTTCTGCAACCTGCACCTGTCGCTGGCTGCTTTTGCCCGTGAGTGGAACAGAAGCACTGAAACCAGTTCCGACGCGACCGAGGTCCTGCAGAGGGGGAGAGGGTGGTTTGACGAATCAGTGTGGGAGGGCGTGAGGGGAGGGATGTGGTTGGTCGGAGGAGGCTCTTCACCGCTGGTTTGGGGTGGAGGTGGTGGTGTGGGAGGAGGGGCTGTGAGGCTTGACTGGATTGGGATGGAGGTTGTTGTTGGTGTGGCGATGGGATGGGGATGGGGATGCGACTGACCTTGAGTGTTGTGAGTTCAGGTGATTGATCACTGAAGGTAAAGATTAGATCTTGAGACGTTTGCAGAAGTCGAGTATCCGTTGTCGAGGCGGCGAGGAAATGTACAACGCCATCTTGTACCCCCTCCCAGGGACATCTGCCTCGAAAGCTGCTGTGACACCTCCAAAACAACCGCCAAGCATCACGACCCTCAACCAAATGCATCTCCACTCCGCAGCAGTAGCACGTATGCTGTGCTGTTTGTTTCCTTGCCTATCCCTCCCTCCGGCACCCGACAATCCCCCTTCTAGCATCCAACGCCTCGAGCCTCAACTCAACAACCCAGTACCCTGCCTCCCGTCAACTCTGCAGCATCACGACCTCGCATGGCAGCGGGAACCGGGACGAGGTTTGGCCCTCACCCCAAGACGGGAGATTCCACGCCTTGAAAGTTAGGGTACGGTAAGCAAGGCAAAGTAAGGTTGTACCCTTAACGCCATCAACGTGGCTAGCATCGTGGATCCCTTGGGTCTTTTCGGGCGTCGGATCTAGGCTAGACCAGTCTGTTGATGCATATACCATTCGGTCATAGTGGAACTCCTCTTGGATGCCGGATGGGGCCAGCTACCCGCTACTTGATATGCTTCTGTGAGTTGTCAATGCAAGTTTGAGGTGGTTGCTATGTGAAAACTCTTCAGTTCGATGCATCGCTAGTAGAGGATTATCAATGCTGATGACAGTGGTTCGGTAGTTGAGTGTTGTGCATACGCTCACCGCTACTCTACATGTCCTGATTGGGCGATATAGAGGCTTTGGACGGAGTGTGTCTGCTATGTTCCGATATATACCCTACGTGACAGCTCATAATCTTAGTAGGAAGTGGTCCATACGTGTGTCTACGCTGATCTGTGGTATGAACAGAAGAAAGTGAACAAAGAATGAGCATTTTCGCGGAATGGCAAAAAATCCGCCCGGCTTTTCCATAGAAAGATAACCCCTATACACAACGAAAAGGGTATATGGTATATAACGATAGGTTAGCTTATGACAAAATGGTAGATCCGCCCTCGCAGGTGTGGAAGCTTGCGTAACAATAACCTCAGAACGCCTCCCCTTCCTGCTCGCCGTTCAGCGTCTTAGTCGCCTCATCCAGTCGTCTCCTCCAGATGCTCGCCTCGTACCCATCCAGATTCCGATCTTGCAGCCGGAGACACACCTTTTCAAGGCTTTGCAGCAACTCTTTGACTAGACCCTGGTCCTGTCCGCTCATCGGCTTCCCTCGATTGGTGGTGAGGTTCTTCGCTCTCACTGCTGCCAAAAAGGCGTCGGCGGGCGAGGCGCTATACCTCCGGGCTGCAAAGTCGGTAACAGAGGGTGGTGAGTGACTGTGTCGCTTCATGCTGAAGTTGGTGTTTGCCAGTGGAAACGATCGTGCGGTCGATGGCCGTTCGGGCTCTTCATCGTGGATATCTACTGCGGAGTCCGGTCGAGGGTTGATTTCCATAACCGGCTGAAGACCGTTGACGGGTTGGATGCTCCATTGCTGACGGCTGTTGCCGCGCTTCGGTGAGCTGGGCACGGAGCGGACGGCGTTAGGCTTCTCTTTGACGGGACTGTAGCCTTCTGTTGCTGTTGCGAAGCTATTTGCGCTGGAGACCGAGTCGAGGCTGTAGCTTCTGTCGTGCACCGGTCGGCTGGGTGACTCTGGGATGGGTGATATTTCTGCCCTTGATGGTCTACGTGCTGGACCCCGCGCTGTTTCGACAGACTCGCATGAACTTGAGCTCGATCGTCGTCCAGCATTGGTGATGCTGCCCAGTGCGCTGTGGAGGAAGAAATGCTCGTAGTCAAAAGCATCGGCACGATCTTCATGCCTCTCCAACACCGGATGGAATACTTCGGCTTCAGATTGGCAGTCGTCGTTATCGTCTTCAGGTAGGTCGCTGTTGGTGGTTACAGTACGATCGCTCCTAGGCGTAGCATCGTCCTCAACATCCTCGTTGACTCGAGGATTGCTATGTCGCTCAGGGGTAAACGGTTGCTGTATAGCCTCCTCAGCATCCTCGTACAAGCTCTCACTGTACTCGGTAACATCATCATGATCATTCTCAATAGCCGTCCCCTCCCTCTCTTCCGCCCCCGGTACCGTGAGATTGTTCCCAAAGAACCCCTTCGCATCATCATTCGGACTCGTCGGGCTCCACCCCACCCCAGCATCCGACGTGAAAGTGCTACCTCTGTATGCCTCTGCTCCTTGATACCAGACCTCCGCCGCAGTGAACGGGCTGGGTGTCCGTAAACTCTGCATGCTCTTTCTCCTCAGCCCCTCCTCTCTCGCCCGATCCCTCAGACTTGAAATCCGTCCCTTCAAGTCCTCCATCTGCGCCCTCAGTTCGTGCGTCTGCGCCGAAGAGGTGGGTCTGGACAGTGATTCCGGCTTCGGTGACACAGCTCCATTCACCGGCGGGTCGTCTTCTGGAAGTGGACCCAGCGTGGGCGGGGACGGTCTTGATTCGGATAGTCTGGAATGTGTGTGGTAGCTGTCACGCATAACTTCGTGGCTTTTTGTACCTCGTAGATGTCGTGACGTTGGGTCTTCGTCCGCTGGCTTTGGGCGCGATGCTGTGCCTGTGACGCTTGCTGCGCGGCTATTGTTGTAGTGGGCATTATCGATGTGTGGCAATGTGTAGCTAGGGGAGCGTGCTGAGACGCTGGAGAAGTCGCTGTGGCCGCGGGTATGGCCTGGGCTTGTGCTGTTCGAAACGTGCTGAGGAATGTAGCGTGGGCCAGACCCTGAGATACCGAGTCCATTATACCGTGGACGGCTGTGGTATGAGGAAACCGAGGTGGTGCGCGAGATAGTCGAGCCCTCGGGCGTCGAAGAAGGTGTAGCGACCAACGAGCTGCGCGCGCCTCGAAGGTTGCCTTCCATGAGCTATACATCCGTCAGTATGTGTATGTATACCCTGTCCAGAGCTGCCTCACGTTTAGTCTCTTTTTCGCATTCGCCAGGATAATCTCCGCCCTTCTGCTCAACGCAGCACTCGACAGCGGATCCTCCCTCTCCTTGAAATCCTTCTCTTTCCATCTCTCCGGCGTGCTCGGTTCAGGACTCCCCTTCTTCGACCGCTGTTCGTCTCCATACTCCGACTCCTGCAGCACGCTCAGGTTGTCCCCGTCTACACTCTCACTATCGAACCCAGGCCACCTGAAGTTCTCCAAGTCCTCGCTGTAGACCGAGCTGGCAGCTATACTGCTGCGCCTGTAGTTTGCACTGTTCTTGGAGCCAATGCTCTCAACCGAGGGCATCTCCCGAAGTATCGGACTCGATGCCAGTGGCCTGTCCCCAGAAGGCCGACGCATAGGCGTAGCCTCTGTCTCATTGATCTGAGACATGGGAGCATACCCCTTACCGTTGGGAGTGGTGCTCCTCTTCCCCGTCACCGTGTTACTGGAAGACCTTGAAGAACTCCTCGTTGTTGCGCGAGAGTTCTGCGAGGTCCGCAAGATATGCAGCGGTGCAATGGATATTGTCTCAGGAGAGGAGGTGTCAAAGCTGTCGCCGAAAGGCAGGATCATATCCGGGTTGGTGAGGGTAGGGGATGGAGGAGCGGGTTCGAGAGGTAGCATTGAGGTTGCAATCGAGGCGGCCATTGTGTCGCGGGCAAGACAAACGGACTGTGATATATCTCGGATGCATGTGAAGCTGTGCAGCAGTTACACAGGAAGGCAGGATGCAGTTCCGCCCGTCGATAGCGCAGTGGGAAGGAGCTCGCTCATGTTACGATTGAACACATCAGCGGAGGTAGCACGACAGCTCATGAGAAGCAAAGAAATCCAACAGCGCATTGGCGCGCTCGCAAGGGAAATTCGTACAAGGAAGATAATTACACTTTCCTCGGAAATTGAGATTCATGAGGGCCTGGAGCTGACTGGCCGCCGAAAAGAGGAGATTGGCTGCGATATCCTCTAACCGCAGCCGGTCTGGTGTATAAGGGGTCGTGAACCTTATTCTGGCAACGCCCAAACGGCCCGTCAAGGTTATCCCATGGAAAGATCCCGCGTTGGCACCGGCTTCGCTGGATGAATTGCTGAAACTTTCAAGGCTGCATTAAAGATCTCAACAACGCATAGCGCAGTCATTTGAGTCGGTGAGATCGTAGCGTGATACATGTCCTGCTCCATAGTAGCGCGGATACCATGGTAGCATCAACATCTTCAGAGACTAACGAGCATCCAGAATATTGCCTATATCGAGTCAGGTAGGTTACTGAGTGTTCGACGTGGTCGTCAGGAGTGTGAGATGCGTATTTTTATCGCAGGAGACCTGGAAGCTTCAACAACTGAGCCTCCCCCACAGTCGTTGCAGTAGCATTTTAGTTATAATATAAACAAACTCAAATATATAAACGTTGATCTTTCTCCTCTATACACCATCTTGGTTTGCCTCACACTGCGCCCAATTCCCACCACTCCTCGCAAACCCCAGGCTCTCCACAAACCTGCTGAGCGTACACCTACCCAGCCTATCTGCACCACACCCCTTCAGCGGCACAACTCTATCATTCACCAACACCCTGACGAGCTCTTCCTCCTGCCCGTCACAGTTCATCTTCTCAAAGTACGCTCTTGCGGCAAACGGTACGGTCCACGCCGCAGAGTACCCGGCGGTATCCTCAATCGACTGGACGCTTGTGTTCGACAGCGGCTTTGTGTCATTGTACAGCCCCAGCGCGCTGAAGATGGTAGTCATGTCATTGTCGTGACTAAAGTCGGCGAAGATAACGTGCTTGCCGCCGATGGGGAACGTCTTGGGGTTGCTGTCCAGCGTCCTGTTGGTGCTCGTCTCGTCCTTTACTGGCTTTCCGGTCATGCGGGAGATGAGCTCGTTCGTGAAGCCGATGCCCTGCGCTGGTGCTAGGCCGTTACCCCAGCTGTAGCCGTAGTACTTGTTTAGCGAGTAGTAGTGGTTGTACTGCCTCCACTCGTTCTCAGTGAAAAGGTCGCAGAAGGGTGATGTTTTGCCCTTGGGATCTGCGACCGTGTCGAAAGGACACATGTCCATGAGGTAGAGTATCTCGGTATACGTGACATTCAACCCGGGAAGGTCCTTTTCCAACCTTTTGCTGATAGGTGGCATGAAGATGCTCACCCATTTCGCTTGTGCGTCCCGTGCGATGCTTCCCTCATCTCTCTCGAAGGAGTTGCAGTTGCCATGGCTCAACGTGTTGTTGACGCCCGGCTCCTCGGGAATGCTGATATTCCTATACGGGTAGCTGCCCTTGTCGGAGTGCCTATCTCCAACCTTGGCCGCGTGAAACCCCTGTGCCCAGTACTCTCCAGACTCTACCACTCTTTCCTGGCCAGAAGACCGAATGAAAGGGTCATGCTCCTGCGCAAGATCGGCATACCGCTCGTAAAACTTAACCCCCGAATTCCACATCTGCTTCCTCCCGAAATCGCTAAGCTGATCAGCCCCAAAACGATACTTATACTCCTTTAAAAAAGCATATCGCCCCTTAAACGACCTGACGTCCTGCTGAATCCTGCGAATCGTCTCGTTATACACAATCGTCTTGCTCAAGGTTGGATCCCTCGCGCCGTGCCTCGACAGCACCTGCGCAAAAGTAACAGTACACTGCTGCGGCACGTCCGGCAGCAGCTCCTTCGGCACGCTGAAGTACGGCGAATACTGGCCCCAGTAGTGCGAGATGTGCGGCCGACATTGGTACCCAAACTCTACCGAGTCACATGATTTCATCTTCGACCCTTCTTCGCCTCCTCTGTGCACCGCTTATCAGCCCCGTGTATATCTGTCTTAGGATAGATCTTACCTTGATGAAAGGAATAAGAGTAGGCAGAAGAGCCATAATGCGCCTGAGACGATCCACATCCGGCGCCAGTAACGCTTCCTCTCTTCTGCGATCTTGCGCGATGTGGAGTCATCTTCACCTAGCCGGCCGTAACCGTACGTCTGAAAGCGGCCTTTCTTCTTCGTCCATGGGAGGTTAACCATGATGCCGTGGTTGAGGGGTCTAGGCCCCTGTCTATGATTTATATGTGTCGTCTACGTGTACTTTCCAAGGGGTGAAGCCTATTCTTGTATCTAAATTATAGTGTGCAACTGTTTTCGGCGTTGCAAAACAACAACGGCGGATTACGAAAGAAGTTAAATTCAAAAATCTATTAGTGTTTTCTGTAAAGCAATGAACTTCTACCTGCAACGGTGGATTTGCCAGCTGGAGGCTGTGTCAAGTGACTAAGCGCATCGAGAACGGCTCAGCCACATATGTCATTGCTGCCTAAGGTTTCACTCCTAACTAGGTACTCAAGGCAAACATCCATTTCTGTGACGCGGATGCCCTTCTCCAGCTTGCTACTCCCGTTCGACCCGCTCAAGTTTGACTCGATGACACTACAATGAAGACCTGTTTGATATGTGCTATGGTACTAGCGGCGAGAAGGACACCCATTGAGTCGCCAAGTTGGTCGTTGCATGAAAGCGCAAAACTGGTCCCTGCATACAGCCGTCTACTCGTGGACCTTAAGTCGATACGGTCTATCTGGTGGATATGGACGGGACAATATCGAAGCAGCAAGCAAATTGAGAGCGAAGCAGAGCTCCGCCAGATAACCCCAAGAGCATCAATATCCAAACCAACACATACATGTCCCTTCCCAGCAGTTGCCGAACATCCGCACAGCAGCATACCACAACCAACCTCCCCAAAACGTATACCGCTTGAAACTTCACAACATCGTGATCGGCCGGATAGGGTGGATAAGCAGCCCTAAGTGCATCACCATCCTGCACATACGGACTCCGCTGCATATGAAAGAACATCGACTTATCCTCACCAAACAAGTGACAGTCCAGCATCTGATCCTCACCCAGGGAGCAGTAAACAAGACCGTAATCCCGCGTCTCAGGGGGGGAGCTGCGTCGAGTTCCAGGCTCCCATTACGATTTCGTGGGGCCAAGTAGCTGGTAATAGGTCAAGAGATCAGAGTCATTTGCTGAGACCAAAGAAGACAGTAATCTCTTTCCGTGTAAGTGCTGCTGCTGCTTGGCCTAGCGCCACAGATAGCTCGTTGCTATTACATTGGGTAGACGGCATCTCAACTGCTCTCGAATACAATATCCACCAACGTGTACAAGCAGTGCCGCAGCCGCTGGCGCATCTGAAAACCCTTTTCTATTTTTTACTTGGGATGAAGTGCAGTTACAGGGTGTCAAATTGAACAGCAGAAACATTCACGACATATGTGAGAGTCTGTAGATTGAAAAAAGCTCTTGGACAGGGATTTTCTATGAGTTCTCTCTATAGCTTGTAGACCTGGTCTTTCGAATACCCAAGCTCTTGCAGATATCCTTCAAGTTCACCTTGATCTTGTGGGCTCTTCTTCGTTCCACTGATTGCCTTGTAGAAACCAGGCGGTCCACAGACAAAGATCTTAACGTCTTGTCCGACTTTGGGCTCTGGCAGCAAAGTTTTCAGCATCTGTTTGTCAACACGTCCAGTCTTGCCGCCTTCCCAGTCATCCGGGGGTTGCTCGAGCACGTAGAAGGCACGCATCCGTTGCGGGTAAGTGTTCTCTAGATCTTGCCATTCCTTTTTCAGAAGAATATCCTGTTCGGAAATGTTTGCAAAGATGAGGGTGACTTGAGTCCGGTCGGCAGGGTTGGAAAAGATCTTGCGAGCGAGTTGGTACATGGGCGTTATACCGGTACCACCGGCGACCAGGACGACTTGCTTGTGCTTATTCTCTTCCCAGGGATACTTGGGAAGGGGACCCTTGAAGTCAAGACGTTGGCCTTCGCGCATGTTATGGAGGTGCTCGGACATGGGACCATTGGGGTATCGCTTGACAATGAATTCGATCCAGCCAGGAGCATCTTCATCGCTAATGGGAGTGTAAGGGCGGACGACAGGTTTGTCCTCCTTGTGAGGCTGCATCGAATGATCAGATTGCTTCGTCGGCAGCGGCAGAACGCCTACTTACACCTTTGAACTTCATCAAGATGGCGGACATGATGGGTAGACCTGATTTGGCCTCATCGTCCCCGAGGTGGAATCTGAACTTCTTCGTGTTGTGATTGACCTCGATGATCTCGTCCAGTCTCAACGACACGAAGCCTTGCTCTCCACCGGTGAATACTGGCTTGTCATGGCCGGATGGGTAGTCGTGCTTCTGGGGAACATTGCCCTCTTCGTTTTTTGATGCTGGTGATCCTTCGGCACCCGACTCATTGCCGACCATGCGCTTGATGTTCTCGGGCTTAGGTGTGGGTGCGCCCGACTGGAGCCAGTAGTAGCCAGCTACGCCTCCGACAGCTGCGAGACCACCGAAGATGGCAGCATTGTTAGAGGACTTGGGCTGGTTATCGGTGGCATAGCGTCGCAGTTGCTAGAGAAGGACCGGTTAGCATTGAGCTTGAAGGGTCCAACTGATCGCCATTGAGCTTCAGTGAAGCTGCCAAAGCTGTCACGAAGCTGGAGCAAAACTCGTGTGGGACGCGTGCGACACGTACCGACTGTATCGTCCGCGCAGGGCGAAGGAACGACTTTGCAAACATGGTTGTAAAAGGTACTGCTGGTAACGATCAAGCAGCAGGTGCCAGATAAGTCAATGGATGGTGGATGAAGAAGACCAGACGACAGCAGACGGTTGAAGTTAGAGATCGGAGGTTGGCGCGGGTCGGAGTGCAAGCTCGCCATTTGCCGGATGACGTCGTCACATTGTGCTTACAGCTGCAATCCTCAGAGCCACATCTACTCTCGACATCTGGCACCGGATTCATCAAATACTGCGCTACGAATTGGCCCTATTCCTCAATAGCCTTGAGGGACTGCTAGAGCCAAACACCGTTGAGAAGCATCGTGATGTTGCTGTTGCGACAAACAGTGGTATAGGACCGTTTACCTACCTCTACCCAGAGACGCTCCGGACCGCAACAGGAACCTCGCAAGCATTGTACTTTTGCATCGGTAGTCGACAATTCACCGAATATGATGATCCTATATCATCTTACCAGACGAGATCTGATGAGACTCAGAACGGGGCGTTGTGGCTAGCATCAAATCTTCCGTGCCCCTGGGCCAAGCTCCCGAGACGCCACTCGTCAACCCTGTCAAGCCTCATAGTAAATTAAATCGCACTCAGGATTGACCACCTTCTGCCTCCTGTTGGACGCCTCTCAGCAATGGCGCGCTGCGGTGCGAACCATAGTGACGGTTCCGCAAAATTCAGCAACATCATCACCAAAGTGACGGTCTTGGACGTTTCATGTATAGCGACAAGGGGCCTGGAGGCACCATTGTACACCTGCCTTTGCTGACTCGTCCTTGAAGAAGCTCGTTGCTGTAACCGGGCAATCTTAGGGAGATGGCAGGAACTTGGCTGATCCATCCTGGGCTGGTGGACCATGGACTTGAGATCTCATATAACCTCAGACTTCCTCAACCTGTACAATTCCAAGCTCAAGGAGCCTTTGCTTGTCTTCCTGCCTCAGTCGTTCCTTGAATCCAGACTACGTGTAGTCGATCCATTCTTTTATTTCTACTAGCTTATACATTCGTTTATCGAGGTCAGAGACCGTCTCCTGAGTTCTTCAACATCGTTCTACATCGCAGCACATCATCAGATCAGTATGCGTTCCGTCTCCAACAGCGTTGCCATACTGGCAGTCATGACTGGCCTGGCCAGCGTGACTACTGCCCTTACCGGAAAGACCACGAGATACTGGGACTGCTGCAAAGGATCCTGCTCGTGGCCTGGGAAAGCTTCAGTTTCTTCCCCTGTCAAGACGTGTGATATTAGTGACAACCCTCTGGCCGACTCCAGTGCTCAATCTGGCTGCAGTGGAGGAAGTGCGTACATGTGCTCCGATCAGTCACCATGGGCGGTCGATGATAGCTTGGCCTATGGGTTTGCTGCCGTCAAGCTCGCTGGAGGATCCGAGTCTAGTTGGTGTTGTGCATGTTACAAGTGAGTCTTATACCTCAATCCCGTGAAAGGCATTCCGGGCTAACATTACAACCCCAAGGCTCACTTTCACCTCGGGCTCCGTTGCTGGCAAGACCATGATCATTCAGGCTACCAACACCGGTGGTGACCTTGGCGACAACCACTTCGATCTGGCCATCCCTGGCGGTGGTGTTGGCATCTTCAACGGATGCACCAACATGTACGGAGCTCCTCCCCAAGGCTGGGGTGCGCAATACGGCGGTATCTCCTCGCGCTCGGACTGTGACTCCTTCCCTGCACATCTGAAGCCTGGTTGCTACTGGCGCTTCGACTGGTTCAACAACGCCGACAATCCAACGGTTGAGTTCGAGCAGGTTACCTGCCCGGCTGCCATCACGGCCAAGACTGGCTGTGTACGGACTGGCGAAACACCTACTGAGGTTGATAGTGTGGAGGCTCCACCGGCAGCCACACCTTCAGGACCTCGTACTTTCGGCGACAACGACTTTCTTACAGTCTCCGCTCCTGTCGATGCACTCCCTGCCGTTCCTTCCAGCTCTCCTGCTGTCGATGAGCCTGAGCCCTCGGGACCCCGTACCTTTGGCGACAACAGTTTCCTCACAGTTTCCGAACCTGTTGAGGCGGCTCCAGCGGCCCCTACTAGTGCTGCTGCTATATTATCACCCCAAGAGACCGTCACATACGTTCCTTCACTACCAACTACAGCCTCCGCCACTACCACTGGCTACTTCTCCTACCCAGCAGCATCCTCGTCAGCTCCGGCCTCTACCTTTTCTACCGGATACTTTTCTTATCCAGTAGCTTCTTCCTCAAGCTCGTTGCCAGCTGCAGCTGTCACGCCCACGACATCGTCGCCTGCGTATGAGGTTTCTTCCAGCTCCACTACAGTATCACTGTCAAACACGTCGGCGTCCCCGGTTGCCACGACATCCGCTCCGGCATATCAAGACGGCGGTGTTTGTGAGATTCAGTATGTTTACGTGTAAAGCGCACGATGTCAGGATGGCGTCTACCACCTCATGTACATGACAGCTGGCATGGTACGGCCTTGAATGGTCTCCAGCATATCGCCAAACTTTGATTCACTGTAAATATCTTCATTGCACAGATGGCGCCGCAAGAGCTGGCAGCCGAATTTTCCACTTCTGCCTATCCGGCTGACTCCAAGATAATGTTGCCCAGAGGGTTGATCTATTGCTGACCGTGCAGCGGAAACGCCAGCCGGTGTTTCCTGTCGACTATACGCCCAGAGGCACTGATAAACAGGGTGGTGAGGCTAAGTCCGACCAAGCTCGATGTTGGTTGCGACCGGAATTAACGTTTTGGAAAACAGCATGTTTAGTGACTGCGGAATGATCTAACGTTCTGCGCTTTGCACTAACCTTCGTCAGCATGTTTGCGTAAGCGTAGGCAGCGCCTCAACTGCCCGCCATTCGTCCAAACCAAGTGGGTGCAGCGCCCTCGTAGGGCATTTCTAGCGCGCCGTGTCTCAATCCTACAACCTTCAGGCACATCGAGTCTGCCGTCTGCTTGGATTCCCACCGGCTGCTCCAGAGCTGCAGAGCTGCAGAGCTCTAGCATAGGCTGGGCGATCTATTTGAATCCCAGCATGGCGGGGTCTTGATTCGCAGACTTAGTCTGGGCGTTTCGCATTCACTTCTCGAAGCCTGTTTGTACAGCACATGCTCAAGGGTAGGTCTATCCTTTCTGCATCTGTCATTCCTCGGTCATTGCTGCAATGACTTGATATTCGACTTCGTCTTGTTCTGTTCATACTCCATCATCTACATGAACGATGGCCGGTGATTCCAAGGATACCCCGCCGCCGTACAGCGAGACCCCGAACAACGGCCCCCGCGATGCTATTGACCCCAGCTTGATCGCGCAGGCAGCTGCCGCAGCGATAGGAGCTTCTGGAGAGTCTGCGGTGGAAGACCCGCCACTACAGAGGACAGTGTCGAGTTCACAACGGTGCGTGCTCCTATTCCAGCATTTTAAGCAGCTCGCTCATCGTCACATAGAGCGGTGCCTACAGGAGCTAGCTCCGCACCCAAGTCTGAGCAGAAGAGCGCCTCTGCACACCACCATGATGAGCTCAATGTCCCCTTTGGAGGGACCTGGGGAAAGGTTCAGGGCGACGTTCACGATGGCTTCGGCACCAATGCCCAGATTGGCGGTATGCCCTCTGTAACCAATGCGTCCCCCACCAGCTATACTGACCATGTACAGAGGACGGTCGTGTCAATGTCCGCATCAACCAACGCAGTCGTCGCCTCTCCGCAATCCTCGAGCCCGCCCTCCGCTCACAGCTTAACCTTTCCGTCAGCGAACCTCCACCTCCACCCTATATCCCTGAGCACCTAGGCGGGCGGCCTGGAGAAAGGCCCCCGCCGCCGATGAATGTGGTCATACACGTTGTTGGTAGCAGAGGCGATGTCCAGCCTTTTGTGGCCTTGGGAAAGGTGTTGAAAGAGACGTATGGGCACAGGGTCAGGTTGGCGACGCATCCGGTGTTTGGTGGGTTTGTGAAGGAGAATGGGTTGGAGTTCTTCTCTATAGGCGGAGATCCGGCGGAGTGAGTGCTCAAGACTTACGACCAAACCCGGTTCGAGAGCATAAACTGACCTATGATAGACTGATGAGTTTCATGGTCCGCAACCCTGGCTTGATGCCTGGATTTGACAGTCTCCGGAAAGGCGACGTGGGCAAGCGACGACGGGAGATTGCAACCATGGTCCGCGGGTGCTGGAGAAGCTGTATCGAGTCCGGTGACGGCACGGGACTTGAAGCTACAGACGACACTGTTGAGGACTGGATGACAGACGCTGGAGAGCTGTCAAAATCCACCATCGATCCAGCTGCGAAGCCGTGGGTGTGCGACGCCATTATCGCAAACCCACCCAGCTTCGCACATGTGCACTGTGCAGAAAAACTAGGAGTACCACTACACATGATGTTCACCATGCCTTGGTCGCCCACACAAGCATTCCCACACCCGTTGGTCAACATGGAATCTACGAATGCGGATCAGACGCTAACTAACTTCATGTCCTATGCAATCGTCGACATGATGACATGGCAGGGATTAGGCGATGTGATCAATAGATTCCGGCAGACGAGCCTCCATCTTGAGCCGATCAGCTTGATGTGGGCTCCCGGCATGCTGGCCAGATTACGGATACCCTACACTTATTGCTGGTCACCCGCACTGATTCCGAAACCCAGAGATTGGGGTGGACATATCGGCATCTCTGGCTTCTACTTCCTTAACCTAGCCAGCAACTATACCCCGGCCCCAGACCTGGCAGAGTTTTTGGCAGCTGGACCGCCACCGGTGTACATCGGATTCGGCTCTATTGTGGTAGACGATCCCAACGGTATGACGAAGCTGATCTTTGACGCAGTGAAGAAGACTGGACAAAGAGCGCTCGTCTCGAAAGGCTGGGGCGGCTTTGGCGCAGATCAGCTAGGTATTCCGGAGGGAGTGTTCATGCTTGGCAACGTACCTCACGACTGGTTGTTCCAGCATGTGTCTTGTGTTGTCCATCACGGTGGAGCCGGCACAACAGCAGCGGGTATCGCAGCCGGGAAACCTACGGTTGTGGTGCCGTTCTTCGGTGATCAACCTTTCTGGGGCGCCATGGTAGCCAGAGCAGGTGCTGGACCGATGCCCGTTCATAGCAAGGAGTTGACGGCTGACAAGCTTGCCGCCGCAATCACGGAAGCCTTGAAGCCAACGTCGCAAGATAGGGCTAAAGAGCTCTCAGCGAAGATTAAAGCTGAGAAAGGCAGCGATCTAGGAGCGCAAATGTTTCATCAGCAACTGAAGGTGGACGAACTTCGATGCAGTCTTGATCCCAGCAGGGTTGGTGTTTGGCGTCTCAAGCGTACGAATGTTCGACTGAGCGCCTTGGCTGCCACTGTACTGGCCAACGAGGGTTTGCTCGACTTTGGCGATCTCAAGTTGTTTAGGGCAAAAGAGTACGAGACCGACACTGGGCCTTGGGATCCCATTACTGGAGGTGCTACCGCCATCATGGGCACGGTTGGCAGCATGCTTATGGGTGTTGCGGACTTTCCTGTGGAGACGCTGAAGGCTCTGACTAACGTCCCAACCCGTCACGGTTCAGCTGCCGAGAATGGTGCTCAAACAGAAGGAAAGAAGGAGGAGGGAGCTTCCACCAGTTCGTCTGGAAGACCAAGCACAGAGGCGACTTCTGCTACATCCCTCTTAGAACCCAGCACGACCAACAGTGGCAAAACGTCGCCCTTGGCGTCCCCGACAGCGTCGAGCATGGATCTTTCGCAACAGGAAACCGCTAAAGATGAGGCTTTCAAGGCATCCACATCGACTGATCCCACCTCACCACGAACTACAAGCCCTGCTCCAGATCATAATGCAAGATCCACGCACCGCTCAATGGCAGAGGCCCTCCATGGGCATTTCAGTCACAGCAGGTCAGAGTCCAAAGGGAAGTCACCTCACCGCTCTCCGTTCCGCCATCACTCACCCTTTGGACACCATCGATCACCATCAGAGGCAGAACCTGGAAACCTCCAAAGGACGGACTCGGAGTGCAAGTTCGATCTCGAGACAGTGCTGGATACTGGAAAGGGGATGAGGCGTATCGTTGGTGCTGGATTGAAGTCTCCCCTAGATTTTACGCTGGCGCTTGCCAAGGGCTTCCACAATGCGCCGAAGTTGTATCATGATGACACGGTGAGGGAGCACGATAAGATTACTGGGTTTCAGAGCGGCTTGAAAGCTGCTGGAAAGGTGAGATGGAGTTCTCATGACGTGATGTGACGAGCTAACATTAGTAGGGCTTCGGCTACGGCTTCTACGACGGTATCACAGGCATGGTCACTCAGCCCGTCAAAGGCGCACAAAAGGAAGGTGCTGCAGGTTTCCTCAAGGGAGTCGGAAAGGGCATTGGCGGTCTTATCCTTAAGCCTGGTGCAGCCATCTGGGGTCTACCGGGTTACACGTTTATGGGTGTCTATGCGGAACTGCAAAAGCACGTCGGCTCGAGCGTACAGAACTATATCATCGCTGCCCGAACTGCGCAAGGCTATGACGACTGGCACAAGTCAACCCCGGCGCAGAGGGAAGCCATCGTCCACAACTGGAAGGAGCTGCAAAAGACACTGAAAAAGAAGAAGAACCTCGGCGAAGAGCAGCTCGAGCATGTCCAGACTCTCATCGAGGAGCACAAGGAGCGGCAGAAGAGAAAGAAGTCGTCCACGTTGAAGATCGGTCGTCATGAGAGCACGGGAAGCGTCTCTACGCCCGACCTGCAACACATCCAACACTCAATGACCTTTCCCCTGCCACATCCCCGTAGCGAGGAGTTGCAACGAACTGAGGAAGCCGAGATGGAAGAAGCCATCCGTCAGTCAATCGCTCAGACCTCTCGCGGCAACCCGGAGGAAGACAAGCTCATCGAGGAAGCCATCCGTGCCAGCATGGCCGAACTGTCCAACCCAGCGCCCGAGCACGAGACCGAAGAGGAAGCCCTCCAACGCGCCTTGAAAGCCTCCATCGCCGAAGCAAAGCGCAACAACGACCATTCCGAGGCGCACGAGGCCTACGAAGAACAACTCCGCCTCGCCCTCGAGCGCAGCATAACCGACCACCGCCGCGCGAGCATCAACATCGCCGAGCTCTCCCGCCATCACGGGCATACCACGGATAGCGAATGGGACGGATCCGACACTGAAACACCCCCAGCGGACGACGACGATCGCCCCACCGTAAGCACCCGCGAAATCTCAAACCACCCATCCTCAAGTCAAACACAACCCCTCGCGCCCCCAGAAATTCCACCCCGAAACCCCTCCCGCAACTCCCACCGCAGCCCCCTCCCCACCCCCGCCGCCGCACCAGAAACCACCGAAGAGGAGGACGAGCAGCTGAAGCTCGCCCTGGCGCAATCCCACAGGGAGCACGAGGAGAAGCTGGAAAAGGAAAGGACCGAGGAGGAGGTGTTGATGGAGCATGCCAAGCGCAGGAGCACGTTGGAGCAGCAGTATAGGAAGCAGATGGAGGAGATGGAGAGGATGCATCTGGAGGAGTTGGAGGCGGTGAGGAAGGCGAGGATGAAGAGTGGGGAGGGGGGGAATGGGAAGGAGGGAAAGGGGGGAGAGGGTGAGAGGTTGGGAGAGGTGCAGGATGAGGAATTGGAGAGGGCGATTAAGATGAGTATGGAGAAGGAGCATTGAGGGGATGACGGAAGATGTGGGATGTGATGGATGAAGGGTGGTTATGCTTAGATGGCTTTCGTATACCCAATTTATGTGCACTTTTGAATTTTGAACCCTGCTTTCCTCCTTTCACCATGACTGTATGTGGCATAGTTGCCCGAGTCTCTTACTTCCAACTGTACAAGTTCATCGTCCCTCCTGTGACGACTGCTCTGAAATCTTTGAGTATTCTTATCGTATGACTCCAGTCCTGTCGTATAGCTCCTCCTTCACCTCCTGCAACGGGGGTTTTAATCCTCAGTTTTCCCATCCCCTGTTCGCCTGCAAAGAACCTCACAACGAGCTGGCTCTACCCTCCCTACCACGAAAGAAAACTACCGGTACGGGTGCATCAACTAACAATTCCCCGTAGTAGCACTGGGAATAGACGCTACAGCTGTTGTTGTTTGCCATGATAAGCGTACCAAGGGTGCTACGACGAGTGTTCGCCCTTATGTCTGGATAAGTCCCCGATTGCATAGAGCAGCTCTGTGACCCCTACATCTACACCACCTCACTTTCCTCGCTGTCATCACTGTCCTCACTGTCCTCACTGTCCTCACTGCTCTTGTCGGCCAGGCTTGTTCCAAACATCGTACTGTAGGCTTCGATGTTTGAGGCCGTTCCGCCACCGCTTGTGCTGCTGGATCCGGGCCATGACGTCTGTAGTCTGTCTAATGTATAGGCGGTATCATGGTATTCCAAATTGCTACCTTTGATCCTTTTCAATGGTGATGTGTAGTGTATCTCTTTTGTAGAGCGCACTTCGGTGCTACCTCGTAGTTGTTATATATGTATGTGTATATTTGTCGTTTGAAGCGCCCCCAATTCATACTATTCCCTATGATATTGTTTGCATTGATTCTACGCATGTTGTATGGTAAATCCTGCCTCTTCCTACATTAGTTCCATATACCTTGTTCATTACTTCCAATTTCTTGTAGCTCGCTTTTTGCACGTCTCATATAATCTCTTGTAGCTTGTTATGGGAGCATCCCACATGTGTAATCTGGTTGTCCATGTGAGAGCCCCCTTATCACACGACAAACAGCTGATACCCCTGAACCAAAAGTATGATGTCAAAAGGACGCAAAAAGTTCGGTCAACCTATGTTGGATAGGTTGTCCTGGAGAAAGAACTCTAATCTTTGTCGTGAACCGGGATTGAACCGGTGACCTCCAGATTTGTGTACCGAAGTGGACTTCAGTCTGGCGCTCTCCCAACTCTGATTGGCGGTTAGTACCTGTAAGAGGTAGAGAGGTCGTGCAATTGACTTACGAGCTATCCCGACAGGGCGTGATTGGTTCGTTGATACCGCTGGGAATCTTAAGCTAGAATATATGCGTATGATCCCCATCAACGAGGGATTTGCGCGATAGAAAACAACCGGGTAAAACTGTCGTGGGACGCTAGACGCTCGGCAATCTGGAATGTAGCATACTGCCCCTCATAAGCCATTTTGGGTGCCCCCCTTTCGTGCAGAAGTTCAGGCTCGTCCTAACATGATAGGACGTAAGGCAACAGATCCCTTGAAGAGCATAAGAATTGACCCAGAGCGACCACCCATGGGAACTAGCCACTTGGGAGTTTTGATATTCTACACATTGACTTCGACAGAGGAACAAGAAAGGATTTTGCGTCTCCAAGACCTGCCTAGATATAAGGAAGGCTATTCATTCTGGGTTTTGCGGTCTTACTTTCATTGTAGGAACAATTGACCTATTGTCTTACCCAATAACTCGGGTTCCCTAACCAGACAGAGGCGTCGAAAGAGCTCACGCGCCTTTGATTGATGAGCAAAGCGATCTGTCAGCCTCTTGGTGTGCCTGAAGGAGTCAAGCGTTTTGCCGGAGGTTCGCGGGGCAGGCTGCAGAGCACAGACGGTGACGGCAACTGACAGCGAGAGCTCCAGCAGCTCCAGCTTCATCCCACTTTGATCATCACATTCCAATACTTTCTCTACCCTCGATTCTCCGACTCTGACCGCATGACTGGAAGCTTTTGAGGAAAAGCAAATGAGGACAAGTCGAAGCAGGCACAGATACGAATTATGATCCTCCTCCAATTGATGACTGATACCCGCTACTACAACCTGCAAGCTTCCCCGGATAGATAATTCCCTTTCTTACTCTCCTCTCCTCTCAATTCTTCGGTCAATGCCCTTCTGGGATCTAGCTTGCACTCTCTCTGTTCTCTGAGCGTCGTCTCTTCTAAGTGATTTCTTGAGTGCATTTAGTCTCAAGAAAGAAGCTCTTCCCACTTCATCATTGACAACACCGGCATCTGAAGTTAACAATTGCTTCCGTTTAACCCCGCCATACATCATCAACCCCAGTTACAACGATGGCCACCAATTCCGATCCCACAAGCATGAGAGGCGCCACAGGTTATATGCCAGTAAGCAAAGCGGTCGCATCAGGGCTATCTGATTCACTACTGACATATTCAGATCGAGCACTATGGCCTCATAGGCAACATGAGAACATGTGCCATGGTAGCCACGGATGGAGGCTTGGACTACATGTGCTGGTGTGGCTTAATTGCAGCAATCTCTCGCACTGACTACGCTAAATGCGCATAGGCCTGAGTTTGATTCTCCCTCCGTCTTCTGTCGACTTCTAGACAAGGACAAGGGTGGTTACTTTACCATCAGCCCGCCAAAAAATCTTAACCTCACCACGAAGCAGCAATACCTTCCGAGCAGCAACATTCTACAAACGCGATACCTTCACGAAGATGGCGTCTTGAATCTCACAGACTTCTTCCCCAGACCTGACACACAAACAGTGCCGGCTCAGACGGTCGACGAGTGGGAAGCCAACGGTCACAGTGGCAGGAGACCTTCCATGACTGATAGCTCAAAGCTGCTCAAGAAATGGCTCGTCCGTAGGGTGGAGTGCATAAGAGGGGAAGTTGACGTCGAGATCGAGGTCTTTCCAGCGTTCAACTACGCACAAGATCCGCACACAGTTGAGATTGTCAAGCAGGAGTCGATTGCCCCAGGAGAAGCAAGACAGAAGGTTATATTCAAGTCAAAGAGCCTAGCACTCGAGCTTAACGCTACAATAGACTGTGGAGACACTCCGGAAGACGAGTGTCCATATCTCTCATTCACTAAGAAGGATGAGCGCTCACCTCTGGGCGAAGGCGTCTACGCGAAGGTGCGTCTGCTAGAGAACCAGGCCATATCCTTCGTCCTACGAGATCATATTGAGGATAACCTGCATGACGAGCATATCTCCACAGAGATGATAGGAAGACTCCAAGTTGAAACATCGAAGTATTGGTACAAGTGGATCTCAAAGAGTCGGTACAAGGGACGATGGAGGGAGGTTGTTGCTCGAAGTCTTCTGATACTGAAGCTTTTGACATTCGAGCCGACCGGAGCAATCATAGCCGCACCGACATTTTCGATACCAGAAGACTTTGGAGGTGTACGCAACTGGGACTATCGTTTCTCATGGGTCAGGGATGCATCCTTCACGATCTACATCTTCCTCCGGATGGGTTTCACAGCCGAGGCGGAAGCCTACATGAACTTCATCTGCGACCGAATGATGTATGATCGAACGAAAGAAGGCGCTCTCCCGATCATGTTCAGTAAGTACCCACCTCGTGGTCTAGGTGACCCATCTAACCATCAACGTAGGCATTCGTGGCAGTACCGATCTTCCGGAGATTGAACTCACTCACCTGGATGGTTACCGATCAAGCAAACCCGTTCGTATCGGCAATGGCGCAGCGTTCCACAAACAACTTGACATTTACGGCGAGCTGATGGACGGTATCTACCTCTACAACAAGTACGGCAAACCGATCTCGTACGACCAGTGGGTGTCTATCCGCGAACTCATCAACTATGTCTGCACCATCTGGCATGAGGATGACATGTCCATCTGGGAGGTGCGCGGGCAGACGCAGAACTTCGTATACTCGAAGGTCATGCTTTGGGTGGCGGTCGATCGAGCACTGCGGCTTTCAGAGAAACGCTGCTTCCCTTGCCCAGACCGTCACAAGTGGCAGCAAGTACGAGACGAGATCTATGAGAGCGTCATGACCGAGGGCTACAACAAGAACATGAAGTGCTTCATACAGAGTTATGAGAATAACGAGTTTCTCGACTCTGCGGTCCTCATCATGCCCCTAGTGTTCTTCTGTGCTCCGAACGATCCACGGTTTGTCAATACGCTGGACCAGATCCTCAAGCCACCAGAGAAGGGCGGTCTTACCAGTACTGGACTGGTGTATCGGTACAACTGGTTGAAAAGTGATGATGGTGTGGGTGGAAGGGAAGGTGCATTTAGCATGTGCACCTTCTGGCTTATAGAAGCACTAACCAGGGTAAGTTGTATCTTTGTCGTTGCCTTGTGACAATATCGTTTAACTTGATTTAGGCTGGTCAGTACGACCAGAAGTATCTGCTGCAAGCCATTACCTTCTTCGAGAACATGCTTTCCTTCTCCAACCACCTCTTCATGTTCTCGGAAGAGATCGCTCGGTCCGGTGAGCAACTAGGAAACACACCGCAGGCATTCAGTCATCTCGCTCTCGTTAGTGCAGCCTTCAACATCGACCGTGCGACTAGCAGTCCGGGTGGTCCGAAGGAGCCATAGTGCGATGACGACGAGCAACAGCTGGCGGAGATGCATTGATTCGATATGCTTGTGTTTGGAGGTTGGTCAGTGTTCTGCCCCAGGATACGAGAACGACAGGAGAGAAGCCTTCGTCGCTGTACAGTACATAACCTTCTTGTATGTCAAGATAGTTACCCATCTTGAATGCAATCGAGTGCACAGCTCCTTTTTCTTTAAGTTTGGCTGTGATGACACAGAAACAACGAACAGTTTAATCCAATACCACACAAATATGCAGAGCATGTCCAAGACAGGTCTAGATGTGCGCAAGAATGACCTCCTTCCACTTAGTGATAGAAGCTTGCTGCCGCGAGGTTAGGTCCTCACCTAGTTACCTACTTTCGGTACAGCCCGAACAGGTCATGCTGTGCTATCTCATAGAGGAAGACAAGGTGCCATTCTTGTATAAAGTAGTACGATGCACTGACCAAGGCTTATTGTTTGACTGCTGAATGATGACGAGATAGATGTATGTGGGACGGGATGGTCAGACATCGGACGAAGTCAAGGGGACTTGCAAGTCCTAGAAGTTTGTACATGCGTTGGTTTAAGCATAGAGTAAGCTTTTACCTTGTGTTCTTGCCATTCGACAAAGTTTAATTACAAGAGCGGCACTCTCATTCAGAAAGGAGAGCACGTAGGACACCAAAGGGGAAGTTGATACTACTAGCTGGATACCAACTAGAAACAGTGAGGATAGAGGAAGGATTGATTTTGTTTATATAAGACGAATAAAATATCGAAAATTTCCATCTCACTAGTGAGATAAAAGCATCAATCGCGGCGGTAGCTCAGTTGGGAGAGCGCCAGACTGAAGTCCACTTCGGTACCATAAATCTGGAGGTCACCGGTTCAATCCCGGTTCACCGCAAATATTTTTTGGATCTGTTTTGTCTGGTGTTGCTGTCGTCTTAATTTTGGCGGTGCGGTGGTCTGGTTATGGTGGAGCTACCCGTAAGGTAGAGGGGGACTCCTGAGTAGTCACGGGATTTGTGGGCTTGGTTTGTCATTACATCTCAATTGTATAAGCCGAAGCACCTATAGCACTTACATATGCTGAGATACACGCCTGTTCCGGAGCACTGCTAAGACCTAATCGAGTAACCCTTGTCTACTCGATGAGCGTACAGTCATTACGCAATGTTGTGAATGGGTTGATAGTACACGATGGTGCACGCGTACAGATAATTATCGAAAACATTCTCACAAGACTTGAACGCCACTGCAAGGTTACCAGGTTTATAAGCAGACTACTCAAGAATCTATCTATCCTTTTCGATACGGATGCAAATGTGAAAAGACCTTTTAAACAACCCCAATTGCCCAGTATTTCATAGTCCACTTACGCCCACATGCCTGAAGAAGAGGACATGTCTGCCTACGGACCTGCGCAGCATCGTGCTACTTCACCCCTAATACATCCGTGCAATCACTTGAGCCTTTCCAGCCCATCTTGAACTGATGTTTTCTTGGCACCGCTCCTACCGCTGTTGGTCACTCCTCATACTCCTACTGATATTATGTACGTGGTAAATATTATTCAGGGCCATTTGCTACAGGGGCTCGCTCCATGCGTCGAGAGTATGCACAAGCGTGCGAGTGGAGGGTATCCGGAGCGCTGAAGAAATGGGCGGGCACGCAGATTAGATTTACTATTTCACCTGAGAATCCGGTGCCTGTCCCATTATGATGCGGTACAGGTCATTACGTTTCAGTATGTTACTGCGTCACAAAAGCTTCAGGGAGGACTTAGTGACGGAAGACTCTTGACAGGAGGGGAATCGCTTTATTGAATTCAAACAGCGGCGACAAGTATAAGCGCTGCATGTTATTTTGTACAACGAAGATAATGCCAAGTCAAATACTCCATCCCACGCCCACATGCCCCCTCACCCCCTACCTAGCAGCCTTCGCAGCCTTATCGCTAGCAGTCTGGCTAATGTTCAAGCCCAAGACCTCCGAATCCAGGTACACCTTGTTGTTAGACTTCTCCAAGATGTTGGCAATGTTCCGGGCGTTTTCGAACTCTCGCAGGTCGACGTAGCTGCGGGACTTCTTGATGGCGTCACCAATGAGCTCGGCGGAGCGGGCTTCACCCTGGGCGCGGACGACCGTGGCTTGCTTCTCCTGACGGGCTTTGTCGACGACGAAGGCGGCTCGTTGGGCTTCTTGTTGGGCGACTTGCTTGGCTTCGACGGCTGCTGTGAACTCCGGGGAGAAGGCGAGGTGCTGGTTGTGTTAGCTGTCATGGCATGCATGTAGTGGTTTGTGATGACTTACTGTAAGAGAAACATCGTCTAGCATGATGTTGAACCTTGCCGCTCTCCTTACCAGGTTATCCCTTACGAGCCTCGACACGTTTTCACGTTGCGTGATAAGCTGAGAGGCGTTGAACTGGGCAACGACGCTCTTCAGCACCTCGTTGACGATGGAAGGCAGCACCCTCTCGTCGTAGTCTGTCCCCAGCGTCCGATATATCTGAGGAAGAGCGTCCACTCTAGGCCTAGAAAGCACACGGCAGGTGATATTGACCATCTGAAGATCCTTGGTACCGGTAAGGGACGCGACGTTCCGAGGCTTCGCGCGGACATCGTATGTGATGGGCGTCTCGAACCAGGGTATTTTGAAATGTGTGCCTTCGCTGTATATCTCCTTGCTCACGCCTCCTACCCTGGTGTATTTGATCGCTCGGTGACCACCATCAACTGTACGATTAAGAATCAGCGTTTATTCAGGAGTGTCACTGTATCACCCCGTATCACACGTACCGTTGAACAGGGAGTTGTTGAGCAGCACAGCTCCTCCACCAAGGATAATCAATCCTGCTATTCCTCCAAGTGCATTCCTTGGGTTTGGCCCGCCGCCACCACCGAACTTCTTGCCCTGTTGCTGTGCGTTGACCAACGCTTGTTGGAGCTTCCTCCAGGTCTCTTGAGGGTCTCTCGACATGTTGGCGGTGAAGGTTGAGAGGATGGAGGTTCCGGCGGCGTTCTCAGGAAGCTGTTCGGAGAAGGTTGATGATCGTTAGAGTTGATGAGATGCAGTCGTCGATCTTCGCGGAAGGAAAGAAGCACAGGCCACTCTTGACGGGAGCTTCGCAAAGCTCACACCTCAGGCACGAAGTTCATTCATTCACACCTACTGAAAGCACATTCACACAACCACAGCTCTGAGACTTTCTGTTTGCGTTCTGCCATTGACAAAGCCTTCACGGAACTTCCGCAATTATAGAACAGCGAATACTTGCAACTGCGGCAGCGCGACATCTTCAGCTCAGCTCACTTACTCTGCGCACCACAAACGCACGGTAGACAGGCTGCTCGAAGGTCGCGATATCTCTTGAGCAGTTACGATGCCTTCCGACAAAGCAGGCCGCGTCATCTTCATCGGGAATATACCATATGGTAAGGCAAGATAAGTTCGCGGTCAAGATCGCAAGTCGACTAACCGACCCGCAGGCGTCACCGAGGAGCAGATAGTAGACACATTCAGTCGTGTCGGCCAAGTTCTCAGCTTCAGATTGGTATATGACAAGGAGACGGGGCGACCAAAGGGTTTCGGCTTTGCTGAGTTTGCCGATGCGGATTCAGCGGCATCAGCGGTGCGAAACCTGAACGACTTTGAGATGATGGGCCGTAAACTACGGGTGGATTACTCCAACGACGGAGCAGGGGACAATGCGCCCGCTGCAAATGCTGCGCAAGCGCAGGCACCGAATGGCCAGATGACAGCACAAGCACCTCAAGCCTCTCAACTACCGCCCCTACCTCCGGGTGTAGAAGTACCTCCAGGCCTAACATGTCCGGATGCGATCTCAAGAACACTAAGCACGCTTCCCGCCGCCCAGCTCCTGGACATTATATCGCAAATGAAGCATCTGGTAATGACAGATGCTGGTCAAGCAACCGCACTCCTTACAAAAGCACCCCAACTCTCATACGCCATCTTCCAAGCGCTATTGCTCCTTGGGCTGGTAGACACCAGCATCCTAGCCTCAGTCGTCGAACAAACAACAGTACAACAAGCGCAACAACCTCCCGCACCCCCACCGCAACAGGCACTACCGCCCCAATTCCCTCCACAACCTCAGTATCCCCCCCAATACCAACAGTACGGGCATCAGATTAGCGTGCCGACTCCGCCCGTTCATAACCCATACGCGCCACCACCACCACCACCCATCCCACAGCAAGCGCCTGTCCCTCAACTACCTCCTGGTATGGACAAGGAGGCGCTGCTGAGACAGGTGCTTGCTATGCCCCAGTCGGCGATTGAAGCTCTCCCTCCCATCGAACGCGCGCAGCTACTGGCCTTACGGCAGGGACTCCTGGCTCAACAGGGCTATTAACTATTCGAATCAGCGTGCATTGGAATGGCGTCTAGGGTGGGCAAAAAGGCGTGCGTGGATATTTGATACCTTTTGAGACAGTTCCATCACCGTGGTATTTCGCAGAGCAACTGGGAGCTTTGGAGACGGCAGCATTGCTTCAGATCTTGTAGTGTATGAGTTCATATTGCAGCTTGCCTACCCCACCTGAATTATTTACAAACCGTAGCACACTTTCTAGTTGAGCAGCAGAGCATCACAATCGTCTTGTTGCCACAGATTGCTTATCTGCTGAGCGGTCAGATGCACCACGTACAGCAAGTACCTCGTTCCACGAATGAATCCAATTAGAGAGCCCCTGAGATATTTAAGCCCAATCACGTGCAGGTGGTGCGGGCGCTAGTGGCTGGATGGCTGGGGCGATCTGCACCATCCTAGCTGAAGGTCGTAGACTCGTCGGTCAAGGGTCGCTTTTGTACAATTCATCTTCCCCATCACCTTGGAATCGGTTTGCGTGCGTTGGAGCGTCGAATCCATCTACTTTCATTCTAATTGTATCATAACTTGGACCATAACGACTTGACGACGTGACGATCTTCTTTTCTTCGAGATACCCAATGCCATTACTGTGCAAACATGCAAGTTCAATAACCTGACCTTCACCACCAACAGTGGACGCGCGCATTCGATTTCAGTGAGCTACTGACAGAAGCTCAATACCACAGTCATGTGGAACAAAATCCTAGGAAAGAGCCAAGAGGGCTCTTCACAATCCAGTCGGCGAAATCATGATGAGTCTCGTCCATCGCGTCGCCGTTCTGGCTCGGAATCTGTAGTCTCCTCCACCTCTTCGAGACATCCTCCGCGCAGCGACGATCGCGGACACTACCTACCTTCCTCTACTTCTTATGCGTCTACATCCCGTAGCGCTTACCAAGGGACCGCTGCGCCCTCGGTAGCGTCATCGTACGCGACCGCATCGAGCCAGCGACCAGAAGACCGCTTCTCCGAGCCACATCTCATTAGGAACGAGTCGTTGGCGGATCGAGTACCGCGGGTTGATACACGGTCGGAGGCTAGCTACCGCGATGACCACACCGAAAGCCGCCGCGACAGATCTACGAGCCGAGATAGGCGGAGCGAACGGAGAGACCGTTCGCGCAGCAGAAGCCGCGAGAGTAAGCGCGAGAAGCGCAGGAGCAAATCGGGCAGATCCAGCGGGAAGAGTGACAAGGAGCGTAGCTCACGACATTCACAGAGCGAGTTGTCCAGATCCGGAAGCTTGATCGTCGATGAGCCTGGAACCACACGTGGACCTGGCGATTTCAGCGCTCAAATTGGCGCTCCCGGATTCTCACAGTTTCCTGGACAGGACTCCTACGCTCCCTCACCCGCCCCTGAGCAGTCACCCTATACCCCGCATATCCCTCACATGTCCGCCGCCGTTCCGGACCAGTTCCCTGGTCAGGATCCTGCCCAGTTCACCGCCCCTTATCGACCTCCTATGGCAGCCTCAGAGGGTGGGCCGGGGCTCGCGGCCGACTACTATGGCGATCAAGGGCAATCCGTTGCCTCGCAACCTGGAGTGCGCCCTGTGGCACCTTTGGTCAACAGCCAACCCCATCTTCAAACACCTTCGGCACAAGCTGCTCCGCCTACCGAGACGGGTCAGGGTTCAGCAGCCGACTTTTACGGGGACACTGGCACCCCTCAAACTAGCAATCAGCAACCATCATCATCATCCGTTCCTGCAATGGCAGCTGGCATGGCGGCAGGGGCTGCTCTGTCCTCTCAGCCTGAAACCCGCCCACCGCAACCGCCTCGACCGCAGATGCAAGCAAGTGGAAGCAGCTCCCATAACCACTCTTTTGGCAACGCCGCAGCTGCAGCAGCCGGTGGAGCGGCGCTTGGCTACGCTCTGAGTAGTCATCAAAATTCTCAACAGGGGCACTCAAGCTCCAGCTCGCAATTCTATCAGCAGGGGCAGAACGTACCAGTCTCCGGATCAGCTTCCTACAACGCGGGACAGTCTCATGGCCAGTCATACTCCGAACCAACAGTCCCTACACTACATGGCCAAAACTCTTTTGGCCCACCACCTAAACCTGAAAGACCATCAAACGCTCCTTTGTACGCGGCGGCCGGTCTTGCAGCTGGTGCTTACGCTATGCACAACCATCATAGTCAGCACAGCTCACATCAGAACTCTTCTTCCTCTCTCCATATCCAAGGCCCTCATCACCCTTCAGCTCATTATGCCCACTCTCCAAACCCGTACCAGCAAGGCGCCATGGCAACCGCTGTCAGACATGAACATAAAGGGCCTATCAGCAAGTTTGTTGACTGGTGGAAGGATTATGAGGATGTCAGAAGAATGGAAGAGTACACCGAGTATATTGGTGTGTGCAAAGACTGCTTTGACCCCAGAAGCTCTGTCACAGATGCCCCTCGCAAGCACCACTAC
Organism: Floridaphiala radiotolerans; assembly: GCA_022813185.1. Taxonomy (NCBI): domain Eukaryota; kingdom Fungi; phylum Ascomycota; class Dothideomycetes; genus Floridaphiala; species Floridaphiala radiotolerans. The sequence continues at coordinate 334,723 of JAKLMZ010000025.1, read as the reverse complement.
CGCGGTGCCGGCCTCAAGCGCAGATCGAGCGAGTCTTTGAAGCGCAAATCAAGCGAGTCGCTGCGTACTCGAGTCACTAAGACGCATAGGTATGACTCGTCGGACAATGAGTACAAGCGAAAGAGCAGCAGCAAGGCTGGAATCATCGGAGCCGGAGTTGCTGGATACGGGCTCGCAAAGATGGGGAAATCACTCATGAACTCCGGCAAAGATTTTGATGACACTTACAGTGTTCGATCCGGTAGACGGTGGGATGACTCGAGGCCGGAGCTCAAACGACGAAGCAGGAGTCGAAGTCGTTCCAGTGAACGGAAGAGCCGGACTTCGCAACATACCAGACGTAGAAGCCGCTCCAGCGATCGCATTTCTACAGGCTATACCTACGACCGCCATTCTGTGCGAAAGACTGAGAGAAGACGTCGTTCTAAGTCGACCTCAAGGTCTCGATCTCGGTCACGGGATCGCAAGAGCGGTCTATTAGGTGCTGCTGCAGGCGCCGCTGTAGGGGCTGCTATCGCAGGTCAAGTGCATTCAAAGCATCACCGCAGCCGATCAAACTCTCCACACGGCGCCTTTGTCCGTCCCAGCACCCACTCCCATCACAGGGGCCATAGTCCATCCAGACATAGCTCCCGTTACTCTGTTGCTGCAGCATCTCGCAGCGATCTTCACCGGTCTGACCGTCCGCAACCTGCTGGCTTTTTCGGCGGGCTCTTCTCGCCAACGCAGTCGGAGAAGAAACAGAAAGTGCATACCAAGAAGAAGAAAGGCTTCTTTGCGTTTGGTAACGGTTCATCTTCCTCATCAGACGGCTTGGCGTATGGCGGAAGCATTCTAGGCGGAAAGAAGGAGAGGCAGTCTAGAACTACGAAGCGTCGAAGTTCTGACGAGAAGCTCAATGCAAGCCTGGCTGGTCTTGCTGCTACTGCTGGCGTCCTTGCCGCAGCTCAGCAAGGGAGACACCACAAGCCTCAGCTTGTGGCAGTGCGTGACTCTAGGAGGAAGCGCGATTCACGTGGCAAACGCATGCCTGGAAAATTCGAGGAGGATGAGGGCTGGGAGTCCGCTTCCGACGCTGAAAGCTCATCTTCGACTTCGTCAAGCGCGAGTTCAGGCTTGGCTTTCGGCGACTTCGACTACAAGGGTAAAGCTCTGGCCAGCAAAAGTCAAGAGTCATTGGCATCGCACGCTTCCGAGTCATCGGTGTCCGGCATCTGGGGGTGGCGATGGGGTAGCAAGAAAAAGAAAAAGTCGAAAACCTCCTCGACTGAGCATCTGCCCTCCGGAAATGCCTACTTCACTCCAACCGTAGCTGGGCTAGCCGGGGCTACTGCCGGTGCTGTTTTGGTCTCTCATACCGAGAGTGCTAGGAACAGCGTCAGCAGTGTGCCGACTATGCAGCACGTCTACCCTGTCCCAACCACCGACCCGCATACTTTTGGCGTCACCAGCCGAGCATCTAGCACTTCTCACCAGAGCCAGCCCCTGATAACCTCACGACCTGATCCCGTCCCTATCCAGCAACCTCAACCGATCCCACCTCCTTCTACCACTGTGTTCAATGCCCAAATGCCCCCGACCCCGACCCTGTACAACGCTCCAACAGGTCCTGCAGTGTTCGCTACTTCCGGCTCGCGTAATATCTCCTCAACTCAGCGACATTCGATGCCTATTATGCCCGGTACTTTTCAAGTCGATGATGGTCTGAAGCACATTGATCGTCGAGAGACGTTCCCTTTGGCTCACGATGAAGAGGCAGCCCCACCTCTGCCTCGTCGACGCCGCTCATCACCAACCCCTAGCCATCTGGTCCGAGATGCTGCCGTTGCTGGTGTAACCGGTGCTCTTGTTGGCAGTGCACTTTCCCGCCGCGACCGTGACGATATGTCTCCTAATGCCGTGCGGTTTGACCTTACCAAAGATCAAGCCAAGAAGGAAGATCGACAGCAACGGCGTGAGAGGCGTCGGGAGGAACAACAGCGCATCGAAGAGCAAGCCCGCTCGAGAAATCGAGTGCGTGAGCAGGATGAGGCCAAAGAACGTACTCGCTTGCAAGAGGAACGAGACGGCTTCGAGCGGCGACAACGAGAAGAAAGGGACGCTCGGGAGCGAGAACAGGCTGCGCTTCTTGCTCGTCAAAAGCGCGAAGACGATGAACGTAGACGTCGGCTAGAGGAACAACGTATAGCCGACGAGCGAGCTGCTTTGGACAAGGATCGTGAGCGACGGCGTCTCGCCGAGGAAGCTGCCGCTTATGAGACAGCCGAACGGTCGAGGCGCGCAGAAGAGGCGGCCAGGGCGGAACGTGATCGCCGCGCTCGAGAGGAAGCTGCTCGAATTGATGCTGAAAGGTTGAGGAGGGAGCAGGAAGCCGCTGACTATGAAAGAGATCGCATTCGAAGAGCGGAAGAAGCCGCTCGCGCTCGCGCTGAAGCTGAAGCTGAGCGTGCTAGGAAAGCTCGAGAAGCTGCCATTGCTGACCAGGAGCGAATCGAAAAAGCGGCGGAGGCGAGTCGGGCTCGTCAGCGAAACGAGGAGGCTCAGCAGGAGCGCGATCGCTCAGTGACCGACTCAAATCAGAGGTACAGCGACAACGATCGATCACGGAACAAGGAGACTCCCAAACGGCAAGACTCCTGGAAAACTGGAGCTGCAGCTGGGATAGCTGGAGCAACGGTTAGCGCAGTCTTAGCAGGCCGCGGCCACTCTCCTTCACGCTTCAAGAAGCCGGAGATCGACGATGACGACAACCTGAACCATGCCCTTGACGATGCCATCTTCGACCCTCAGTACTTCAAGAAAAACAGGAACAACCCAGAAGCACAAGTCCAGGCGAGAATCATCCAGAGAGCTGCTGAAAAGATTACCGCCGATCTTGACGATTACTACAAAGAAGAGCCAGTCTCGCAAGCCGATTTCTTCGCTCCCAAAGAGCTGCTTGACAAAAGCGTGCCGGCTCCCGTCACTCAAGGCCCTACAGACGCGGATGTTATTGTCAACCATGTTCCTAACATCATTACCATCGCGCCTCCTGTAGGCCCTCCGTACGAGCCCGACTACAAGTTCACAGCCACCAATGACTTCGACACTCTTCATATGCGTCCTGTTCCTGTCCTTAACCTCATCGAGCCAACTCCCCCAGCGAGCGTTGCAGGTTCTGTTCGTGGCGATCGCTCAGCACCACTATCTCCCCTTTCGCAGCCTTCTGAGCCTCCCGAGTCGCCTTCCGAACCAGCATCGCCCGAGCCGCCCTCGTCAGCTTCGAAAGTCAAGTGGGGCCCGCCGGAGACGCGTGTGTACGAAGTCCAGACACCGGAGATTTTCCGTGAAGACTTCATCTTGGAAGAGGATCGCAAGCGCGAGCAGGAAAGACAAGCACTTTACGATCAGATTGTTGTTGAACACGAGGAATCGCCATCGCCTGAGCAAACCGAAAAGCGTCAAACATCCAAGTCTCAGGAGCCGGAATCTCCTACCGCTCGCAGCAAGCCATTTAGAGCCGAGTCTGTTGAAGAAGTTGTTCGTGAAGCATCTCCTGACATTGATTCTCCCTCTTTTGATATATCCAGTGGTTTTCGGGCCCCATTCTTCGAGACCGTGTCTGATCTTGCCTTTGAGGTCGACTCTCCCGGAACCGAGGGCGCACCTCCTGTACGCGGATTTGTCGAAGGTGAGATCACCGAAGAGCCTGAAGATATCAACGACGTTAAGGGCGCGCATATACCTGGCGCATTTGAAGATGAGGATGCGACTCCGCCAGCCGAACCCGAACCCAAGTCATCAAAGAAGGACAAGAAGAAGCGGGACAAGGCCGCTAAACGGGCAAGTCAGAATGACTACTTCGAGACGCCCGAATCGCCCTCCACGGAAACACCTGTTACGCCACCAGCCGATGTCGAAGATACGAGTCAAGCTACGAAGTCCAAGAAGAAGAAGGGTAAGGGCAAGAAAGGCAGTGCCGATGATTCCTTTGATGCAAGTCCACCTGCAACGGAAGCCCCTCCGGCGCCAACGCCAGCGCCACAAGCTGAGGTTGAGGATGAAACTTTCCAGATCAAGTCCGCCAAGCAGAAGAAGAAGGACAAGAAAAAGAAGCGCGGCAGCATGGATGTTCAAGACGAACCAGATTCTCCAATAGCAGAAAGTGCAGGCGATGTCTCTGCTGTGGAGGAGTATCACCAGGTTCGCAGTGAGCGTGAGCGATCTCGTTCCCGTGAACCTGAGCCACTTCCTGCCGAAGCGTCTCCTCTCCAAGTTGAGGAGCCTGTACCCGCTATTCCCAGCGCTGCCTTCAATGACGTCGAAGAGCTTGCGGACTATAAGATGCCGAAGACAAAGAAGTCGAAGAGGAAGAGCGGTCGCTATAGTTCGCCTGCGCCTGGCTCTCCTCTTCGAACGGAAGTTTCGTACGATGACTACATCGGATCTGAGGTCGACAAAGAGATGAACGGCTTCGACAGGCATGATATCGCTGAGCCTGTTGGCGTTCCCTTGCCTCCTGCAACTGCTAGCGAGCTTCAGCAACAACCACCGCAAAACGGCCACGTGGAGACTGAAAAGTCTACGTTTGAGATGTTTCAGCCTTCCGGTATGAGTTGGGCGGATGAGATGGAAGAGGAAGATACTGCTTTCTCACCTTCTTCCGAGGCAACGATCACTGCAAAGGAGGGGTCTAAAAAGTCCAAGAAGAAAAAGAAGTCACGTACTGAGAAGAGCACCGAACGCTTCTCCTCACCCGAGCGGGAGCAGGTCCCTTCGGAGACCTCCGCCAAGAGCGAACGGTTTTACTCTCCCGAGCAAGAAGTCGCAGCAATAGCTGCTGATGTGACCAGAGATGGTTACGACGACTCGAAGAAATCCAAGCGAAAGAGCTCAAAACGCTACGACGACTATGACGACCATTTCGAGGACGCCGAAACTCGGACTGCTGTTTCTGAACCTATCCTTCGCGATGAGCACGACGACCGCAAGAAGTCGAAGAGAAAGTCACGACGTGAGAGCGAGCAGTACGAAGCTGCGGATCGTGACGATAGGTCTACGGCCGCTTCCGAGCCGGTTGAAATGTACAAAGAGGCCAGGAGATCAAAGAAGCACAGAGAAAGCCGTGATGGCTACGACGATGCGGCGTCTGTTGCTTCTACGCCATCAAAGTATGATGATGAAAAATCCGAGAGAAGGCACAGAAAGCATAGGGAGGAGAGTGGCGACTATGACGATGCCGCTTCAACCACATCAACCCCTTCCAAGCATAGAGAGGATAATGAATCCAAGAAGGAAAAGAAAGGAGGTTTCTTCGGCCTCTTCGGCCGCAAGTCTACCGAAGACCTGGCCGAGAAAGTCAAACCCTCTCGCGATCATTCGGACAGGTACGACGATGACGAATCACGCCGTGAAAAGCGGAAATCCAAGTACCGCAGCTCAACAGGCTCAGTCTACGCAGACAGCGAGGCCGCCAAATCCCTTACTAGTCTTATTGAAGACGACACTGCGAGCCACAAGTCTGGTGACAGGGAGAGAAGGAGAAGACACCATGGTGGAAGTGAGACAGGTATGGACAACCGATCATCGGGCTCTAGCGATCATCTACCGCCCGCTCCCGCCCCAACCCTAGATGACACACCCTTGAAAGACGACCAGACGCTGAACAACATCCAGGATCTAAGTACAGGGATTGAGCGCGCAGATATTCAAGCTCTCCCTGAGGATGGTTTTCGCGCTGGTCGTGGAAGGGATGTATCATTTTTGAGGGAAGGGGTTGAGGATGAGCGGGGTGCATTACCTGTCCGCTCTCCGAGGAGTTCTGGTCTTCTGCCTGCTGTTGCTGTGGCTGCTGCTATCGCGGCTGTCCCGCTTGTACTTGATCGATCTACATCGCCTGTTCATAATGTTAATAAGGATTTGGATATTGCACGTCAAGATGCTGGACTTCAGGAGGCTGCTTTCGACGAACTTCCAAGCCTCCCACAGAGTCGTCCAACATCTCCGCTAGGTGTTGGCCGGGTTGTGGACCTGCCGTCATTGCCTGGAAGCCGGCCGACGTCTCCGTTGCTCGTTGGCAGCGCGGAGGATCTACCGTCATTGCCTGCTACACGACCAACGTCTCCTGTGCTCGTGGGTAGCGCGTTCGACCTTCCTGATCTACCACTGAGCCGGCCTACGTCGCCCATTGAGGTCGGCAGTCCAGAAGATCTTCCCTCGCTTCCTGAATCTCGTCCCGCTTCCTCAAGCGCTACGCCTCTTGATGAGACGCCCCTTGAAGCAGTTGGCAGTCGACCAAGTCCGCCGATGGAAGCCGAACGTGAATCCTACATGCCTTTGCCACAATCACCACCGCCTACAGGACCCATTTCAGACCACGTCACTTCTGCAGATACCCGAGGCCCACCCATACCCGATGTAGCTAACACCGCAGATCTTCCCCAGGCCTTTGATACTGATGCTGAACAACCGCTAGAGGTAAGTATTGCTGAACGTATCCCAGACATCTTGACCAGCAAGTCCCCATCCCCCGTACAGGAGGATGCGGCGCTGGAAACGCCCATTCAACGACCAACATCACGACCCGATTCGCCCGTAGATATCGAGGGCGGCATCAGCCTGTCACAGCCCTCCACAGCACCATCGGAAGCTGGCTCTTTCAGAACTGCTGAAGGCGATGATGACAGGGACGGTCCATTCGAGGTGCCCTCGACCGCAGCTCTTGTGATTGACGAAAGCCCTTCGAAACTCAGCATACCAACAGCATCTCCACGAACACCTTCATCAACCGCAATCCGTCTTCCCTGGGCTTCTTCACCGCGCTCCCAATTCAGCCCAGCCAAGCCACGCGCGCAACGGCCTCGTTCTACCGAGTTCCAACCTCTTTACCTCGTCGAGCGCAACCGCCAGATCCCGGAAGTTGAAGAAGCTCTTCCATCCCTGCCATCCAGCCATTCAGCCTCACGCGCTTCATCCGTGCACGGAAGCACAGAGGATGAATTCCAGTCAGCCGACGAGTTTCGCTCAGCGCCGGAGAGTAGGGCTGAGAGTCCGGTTGCTGGAAGGGAGCCTTTCGTAGACCCGCTTCAGCATCCGATAGTGCAGTTGAGGAGTAGGGAAGACAGAGATGAGTATCTGGACAGTCAGCAGACAACACCGCGAGCGACTTTCTTCCCAGAAACTGTGCTGGACCTTCCTACAGACATCGACCTCGCGGAGCCGCGGACACCACACCCCTTGTCCTTAGTCGAAAGCGTGGGAAGCGTCAGGTCAAGCAGGTCAAGAAGAGCGAGCATATCGTCGGATTTGTTTTACAAGCCTGAGGACCTATTGCGCGAACCAGAAGCTCTGGCAGCGGCCGAAAGTCTAGACTTGCCGCGACGAAGACGTAGAGGTTCTCTACCTGCGGATTTATTCTATACTCCTGAAGACCTTCTCCGCGACCCCAACCTACCTAGAGTGCCTAGCGATAGGAGCCTTGACCGAGCTGCTGCCGTTCCGCTGCCGCTCAGCCGTGCGGCTTCTTTTTACAGTGAGGGCCGATCACCGTCACCGTCCATGTTGTCTTTCAGTCGCTCTCCGTCTTTTTACAACGAGCGTGGAATGGCATCACCTTCCAGAACGGACGATGTCCTAACTATGGCTGCCGCGGCGGCTACTGGGGTTTTAGCTGCAAGAGCCTTGACTGCTGAGCCCGAGATCGATGAGAAGGGTCTCACCGACAATGAGGAAGTACTTCCAGAGTCAAAAGAAACGAACATCATCTCCGACTTTATGGGTGATGAAGGCACAGCTGATGCAGCGGTACCTGAAGACTTCATCCCATCTCCCAGCACGGAAGAACCTGCGACACTCGAGCCTGAAGTATCGTCACCACCTATCTCGCGCAAGACCTCAAAGAAGGCCGCCAAAGGTAAGAAGGGCAAAGGCAAGTCCTCAATCTCCGAACCTCCAACCCCACCCGTCGAGCTCTCAGCAGAAGACCAACAGAAGCTGCGGGAACAAGATGCGCAGGATGGTGTCGACTCGTGGTTCGAAACTCCTACCCCAATCGAATTCAAGAAAGGGAAGAAGGGTAAGAGGAGGAGCACACTGGTTGCTGAGACGCCTAGCTTGCCCGCTACACCTGTTGAGGAGAAGAGCGAGGTTGAGGTGGCCGGAGTGGAGAGAGTTTTGCCTGAACCGTCAGAAGTACCGCTACCTGAGGGCGATGACGACCTTGTTGAGCCAGCTATTCCGGAAAATATTCTGCTTGAAGCAAGCACTACTGGAGAGCTTGTTGAGAGGGAAGCCACACCTTCTCTACTCCTGCAACGAACAAAGAGCAAAGGCAAGGGCAAGGGCAAGAAGAAGCGATCGCCAACTGTCTCGGGAGAGCCTTCTGTACCCGCGTCACCAAGCACGGAACAGGAGCCTGCAAGAATCGCAGATACGCTTCCTCGTGATGCAGAGGTCGAGAGCCAAGATTTCGTTCAATCAGTCACTCCAGATGAGTTTGCAGAACAGCTTTCCGCTGACGCCCCAAGAGAGATGGAGCCGGCTTCAGTTGTCGAGATTACCGACATGCCAGTTCCGGAGAGCCAAGAGATCTCACTTGAGCCCACATTAGCTGGAAATGCGAACGAGGACCAGACCGTCCAGGCTGACATTACGGCCGCTGCAGAAGAGCCCATGCCTGCTTTCGAAGAACCATTGGCGGAACGACCGAGCATTAAGCGAAAGAAGTCGAAAAGCAAAAAGAAGACGAAGGCCGAACCATGGTCGGACGAGCCGGCAACTCCTACTGAAGACGCTGCGGTTGAAGCTACCTTTGAGGAGCCCGTATTCACCGCTCCTACGAAAGATGTCGCACAAATACCAATTCATGAGGAGCCCTTACCTGAAGCAGTCACAGTCAATGTTGTCGACGATGCTGCCAATGTGCCTCTACCTAGCGACTTGCAAGACGAAGAGCCGCCAATCCCCATTGAAGAGGATGCAGCCTCTGTACCTCTCCCAAGCGAACCAGCCCAACAAGAAGAACTCGCCGGAGCCCCAGAGAACGCCGCCATTGCGACAGAGTCAAGTGAGCGTAATGTCCCTACACCTGAACAGGAAGAACTCGAGCGGCCTGCTGTCACCAGAAAGAAGTCAAAGGGCAAGAAAGGCAAGAAGGCCGCCCTTTGGGAAGAGGAACCTGCTGAAATTGTCACCACATCTCCAGTCATCGAAGAGACAACCGCTGTTGCACAAGAAGCTGCTACGCCAACCGAGACTGAAACGGAGTTTGCCTTACCTGGCAGGAAGAAGAAAGGCAAGAAGTTGAAAAAGTCTATGGCTTGGGAAGATGACGTTGAGGCTCCCACTGTCGCTACCCCTGTCGCAGAAGAAGCTGAACCGATGATTGAGCCTGTAACCGAGCAGATGGCTGCTGCAACACCTATGGCAGAAGAGCCTGAGCTCATTGCAGAAGAAGCAACCAGATCTGTCGAACCTGAAGCTGAAGCCACCGTTCCCACTAAGAAGAAGAAGGGCAAGATGGGCAAGATGGGCAAGAAGTCAACGGCCTGGGAAGAAGAGATCGAGACCCCAATCGTAGCTACTCCTATCGAAGAGCAAGCTGAAGCAGCGATCGAGCCATTCACCGAGCAGACGGCCGCCGAAGCACCAATGACTGAGGAATTAGAAGTCGTTGCAGAAGATTCAATCCGGTCTGTTCAGCCTGAAGCCGAACCTGTATTGCCCATACCCAAGAAAAAGGGCAAGAAGGGGAGGAAGTCGTTGGCTTGGGAAGACGAGGTTGAAACTCCGACTGTCACTTCACCTGTGGTCGAGGAAGCTGAGCCTTCAGTTGAAGCTCCGATCGAGCAGACTACCAGCACAACACCTAAGGTGGACGCATCTGAGCTTTTTGCTGAAGAAATTGCCAAATCTATCGAGCCTGAAGCCGATTCTACACCCATCACTAAGAAGAAGAAAGGTAAGAAGTCCAAGAAGTCATTGGCTTGGGAAGACGAACTGGAGACTCCCACCGCATCGACACCTGTCGAGGAAGAGACTCAGCCGGTGCTTTCACTCGCAACAGATGAGGCGGTTGCTCCCATCGTACTTGAGGAACCTGAACTACGTGCTATCACGGAAGTTGAAACCCCGCTTCCAGGCAACAAAAAGAAGGGCAAGAAAAACAAGAAAGCAACAACTTGGGAAGAGGAAGTAGAGTCGCCAGCTGCGAGCACGCCCGTTGAGGAAGAGCCTCAAATCAGCCTTACACCTACAGTGGATGAGGTTGGACCACAACCTGAGGAGGCGCCAGAGGCTCTTGAACTTGAGCCAATCTCAGTCGCTACAAGCAAGAAGACCAAAGGAAAGAAGGCTAAAAGAAAGTCAAAGCAGACCGACTGGGTTGACGAGCAGACAGAGACGCCACCACCGGAACCAAGCACCGTCGAAGCTCTAATTTCGGAAGAGTCTGCACTCCAGTCGGAAGTAGTCAGAGAGACCGACGAACTAAATCCTGAGTTTGTTCCATTGCCAACTACTGATGACCAGGATCTGGCTGTCACCGAGCCACTTCAATCAGACGAATCGCAATCTGCGCTACTTCCGCAAGCAGCAAAGAGTGTTTTTGACGCTGTCTTTCCTGATGCCGTGCGACTCGCTGCTACCGAAGGCAAGGAGAGCACGAGCGAGGAGGAACCAACTACAAGTGTCAAAGACGTTCCTTCTGCTTCCGAAGATGTTGAGGTTATGCCTGAAACATTGCCGCTACCGGACCTTGATGATGGCGATCTTGATGAGGGTGACGACTTGCCGATCGTAGAGAAGGCCGTCATTGTACCTGACTTGTCAGATTCACTGCCAGTTCCTGAGTTTACAGAAGACGCTGTTAACGATGTGGAACTGCCAGAGGAATCTCAACTTACACTTGATGTAGTGGACATGGAAGCTTCGCCTGAGTCGGTGCCCCTACCAGAAGATGATGACGATGTTCTCACTGCTACTCAAACCAAGGAGGTACTTGTACCGCTCGAGACGGAAAGGAGAATTTCTTTGACTGCACCCGAAGAGCTTGAGGTCGCTACAGCTGAACGCGGTCTTCGAAACGTTGACGATGCTCAACCACCAGACTTCGTTGGGAAGGCTCTTGATGAACCTACTGCAACTGTAGCTGCTCCTACCGATCAGCCTGAGCTCTCTCAATCTGTTTCTGCAGGTTCAGCAGGAGCATCTAAAGGGATCAAGCCAGTCCCAGCTGTTCAGGAGCCTCCACCGTCTGTTGTACCGGAAGTGGAGGAGGAAGAAGAGGAGGAAGAGCAATCGTCCGGATGGTTCGGCTTTTTCAGGAAGAAGACTAAGAAGCCTAAGAAGCCTAAGTCTACGACTGCATCATCCGCCTCGGAGAAAGAGCCTGAACAGCCGCAGCCTGTTGTCGTTGAACAGGAGATATCCCATGTCGAGCCAGAACCGGCCCTCATCGAACAGCAGCCACCTGCCGCCGACCGAGACTTACCGCTCCACGTACCAGAGCCGTCTACGGCGGGGATTAAATTACCTGAAATCGAACAAGAGTCTATTGAGATCACTGCCGAGCCGGCTATTATCGAACAAGAGCTACCTGCGGTCGAGGAAGAACTTCCTGTCGTTGAACAGTCGCCACCGTATGTCAAGGAAGTACCTGTCAAAGAGCTCGTCGAATCTCAAGTAGCGATACCAACCGGTGACGCGGAAGTGGGGCCACAAGTACCTCTCGCTCCTGCAGTCACCGAAGACCAGGGTATCTCTCAGCCATCGGCTCCGGAGAAGCAAGTTTCCACTATCGAAGACCAGTCACCGGCTGAAGTACCAGAAGAGACCTTTGCACCCCAAAGCAAGAAGAGCAAGAAAGGTAAGAAGCGTGTTTCGAAGATCTCAGCAGCTATACCAGAGCCAACCAAGTCTACCGAGCCACAAGAGGAAGCTCTCGAGCCTGCTTCTGCGATCGAGCGAGATTTGCCTATGAACGAGGAGCATGTCCCAGTGGTTGAAGAGTCAAAGGTATTAGCAATTGGAGACGGCAAGGAAAAGGACTTGGAACCAGTTGTCGAAGCACCAACATTCATTACAACATCTGAGACCTTCGAACCCGAACTTGTACCCTTACCTCCCGCCAGTTCTCTTGAAGAAGCAGAGTTGTCACCTGTTGTCGAGCCCATCACCGAGGATCCAGTCCCTAAACAAATCGTCGAGGCTGATGACCAATCGTTACCCGCACCTACACTCTCTGAAGATATCGCGCAAACACGAGGTCTCGACAATACCCCCAAACCAACAGTGGCAGGAGACGAATTGGCTGCTCCAATCAGCAAGAAAAAGAAGGGCAAGAGCAAGAAGCGTGCCTCTCAAGCTGCAACACCGATTGAAGAAGTCATTGAACCCGAGCTCGAGCCTCTGCCAGTGCCTACTCTTTCTGAAAACCCTGTGGAGCCTGTGGCTGAAGAGCAACTCCAGAGTGATGCTGTTCAGGAGGAGGAATGGGCTGCACCGGCAAGCAAGAAGAAGAAAGGTAAGAAGCGAGGTTCTCAGCTGCAGAGTCCGGCGTTGGAAACGGTCGAGCCTGAACTCGAGCCAATATTCGTGCCTACGCCGTCCGAGGAGGTGGAAGCGCCACTGAGCGAGGAACCACTCCCGACACCAGCAGTCGAGGAAGAAGAATGGGCCGCACCCATAAGCAAAAAGAAGAAAGGGAAGAAGCGTGGTTCTCAGCTACAAGACACGGCACCAGAGCTTGTCGAACCCGAGCTGGAGCCGCTGCCACCACCGACCCCTTCGGAAGAGGTGGAAGCACGAGAAATTGTCGAAGCAGCAGTGCTGATGCCAGTGGAGGAAACTGAGTGGGCAGCCCCCAGCAGTAAGAAGAAGAAAGACAAAAAGAAGAAAGGCACTCAGGTCCAGACTCCGGAGCTTGAGCCCGAGCTTGTTGTTGAAGCAGCGACCGAAGAACCCATCATCGAGACTCCTGTGGTGGCAGAACCTGTGTCTCAAGAATCAGTCGATCGAGCGCCCGTCATTGGAGAGTCCATTGTCGATCAGGTCATTGCCGAAGAGCCTGTCGGCGAGGTCGCTGAAGCTATCATGGAGGGACCATCAACCGCATCCCTACAGGAACCACCATCTCAGGAGATCCTTGAGGAACAACCGACTGCGGAAGAGTTCTGGCCGACCAAGACCAAGAAGAAAGGCAAGAAAAACAAGAAGCGGGCTTCGCAGATCCATACTCCCGACCCGGAAGTCGAAGAGGAAGATACCCCCCTTGAGGTAGTGCAGCCGACTGAGTTCGACGAAGCTGCTACAGTTCCAGAAGCTGTACCAGCGGAGCGCGAACTTCCTACACTCGACGACCAGCTATCTGCGTCCCAGATCGAGCTGCCAGCTGTTGGTCTTGATGAAGATGACGAATTAAGGGAGGTTCCTGAAGCAACGGTTGTCGAATCCGAATCAACAGTTCCGCATCTTAAGCCTGTCGGAGCTCCCGGCGAGACCGCTCTTGAAGATCCCCGAAATGAAGCAGCAGCGCCGGAATTTCTGCCCCTGCCGCCAGAAACCCCTCTCGAGCTGGCTGAAGTTGCTGAGCCGAGTGTCCCATTTGATGAGGCGCCCAAAGAGCCTGACTTCGCTGTCGAACGCGCGGACACCGCCATCACTCTTCCCGATCCCGCAGCCGAGACTCCTGTTGAAGAGACTGAGGAACTCTGGCCGACTTCAACCAAGAAGGGCAAAGGCAAGAAAGACAAGAAGAAGAAGAAGGCCGGCACTACATCCATCGATTCTGCTCCGGAAACACCCATTGACACTGTGCCGGCTACGCCTGTCACTGAAACGTCGGCCTTCGAGAACCTTGGTGAGCAAGCGCAACAAGAGGAGGTCACAACTCCGCTTGAGACACCGATGGAAGACTTTGCTACACCTCTGGAGGCACCACTGGAGGAGATTGAAGACTTCGCACCTGCCAAGAAACGGAAGGGTAAGAAAGGCAAGAAGTCGCAGGTTCACACGCCCTTGGAGGAAGAAGTTGAACCATTGCAGCAAGAACTACCTCTAGAAGAGGCGCAACCGGCCACCGCAGAAGTCGAACCGGAAGTCGTGCTTGTCGAAGAGCCTAAGCAGCTAGAGGAACATGCAACGCCCTTAGGTGATGTTGATGACAGCTTGGCTACTCCACTCGAAGAGCCTGCTGAAGGGTTCGAATCATTCGCTCCAGCTAGAAAGTCAAAGAAAGGAAAGCGGGCCAATAAATTGCAAGCTCTGCCAATCATTGAGCAACCGGAAGCGTCAACTGAACAGCGATACACTGAAGAGATTCAGTCCCAGCTTGAAGAGATTCCAGCTTCCGGAGTCGTCCCTAATCCCATCACAGCCACCTTTAGCGAACAGTCACGTGAGGTCGAGGAGCCAGCTACTCCGCTCGAGACTCCAGCAGATGACTTTGCTACTCCTCTTGAGCAGCCGAGTCAGGAATTCGATACTTCTGCGCCGCTCAAGCAGACGAAGAAGGGAAAGAAGGGTAATAAGTCACAAGTTCCGCTAAGCTATGAAGAGAATCAAGACACTGTCCAACAGCCGATTATTGAAGAAGCTCAACCAGATGCAGAAACGGTCATCCCTGAAGTCACTCCATCTGACACGCAAAGCGTCCCGTTAATCGAAGCCGAAGCACTCCGAGCAGTCAAAGAAGCAGCCACGCCATTAGAAACTCCATGGGATGATTTCGCCACTCCTCTTGAACAACCTGTCGAAGAGCTCGAGACATCCGCTCCAGTGAAGAAAACGAAGAAGGGCAAGAAGGGAAAGAAAACCCAGGCGCCCTTCTTCGAGCCAGCCGAAGAGTCTCTGGAACAATCGAAACTTGAGACAGGAGTCTCGACCCCTGCCGAGGATGACGCGCCGGTGGCTGAACCGTCCTTCACCCAAGATAAGCCGCTGGAAGATCCAATCGAGGAGCATCCGCAAGCAGAGGAGGTCTCTACGCCCATTGATACATCATCTGGTTTCGCAACGCCAGTAGAGCAGCCTGAGGAAGTGTCAGAGACATTTGCGCCAGCGAAGAAGACCAAGAAGGGGAAGAAAGGCAAGATCGCACAGCTTGCAGCACTTTTCGAACAATCCGGTCAAGGTCCCTCCCAGGTTGCTAAGCCCAAGGATAAGGACATTGTCTCCAAAGACGAGCCAGCTGGGGACGCTATTGCTGTGCAAGACTTTGCAACCCCCGCTATACCAGTAGCAGAGCCCAGGACTTCATTGGAGACACCTGCAGATGATTCGGACGCATTTGCCCCTGTTGCGAAGGCCAAGAAAGGCAAGAAGGGGAATAAGTCAAAAGCCGTGTTTGACTGGGAAGAAGCGCCGGAACCTCGTGCTACTGAACCGACCCCAGGCGACGATGAGATCATCGCTGCGAACGTTGCACTTCCGCAGGAAACCGATTTCGAAGAATTGGTCGAGAAGGCTCCGATTGGAAAAACGTCCCCACTTACATCAGCTTTTGAGGCTGAGGTAATTCAAGAAGACGAGCAGTCTGCTACGCCTGTTGCGACACCGTTTGAAGATGTCAAGACTTTTCCAAGCATCGATCCAACCGAAGTCAATGAGGAACTGGAAAAGCTGCAGGACGTCGAGAACCTCCCATCAGCTCGCGAAGTCGATATCATCGGTTCTACTTCATCTGAAGAACCAGGCATGGTCGCCAACGCTTCGCTCGCAGGGGTTGATCTTGCTCCCGCAGTTTCTGAAAAGCGTCTCGATGAGCCTTTGGAGAGTCAACCGGAACAGATTACCGAGTTCGCTCAAGACAAGTCGGAAACAGGCCTGGCCCATAATGGTGTTGAGGAGCCCTTGGAGGCTTCCGCGACCCCGGCCGATATTGAACCCACTGAGGAGTTCTGGCCTTCTGCTTCTTCCAAAAAGTCAAAGAAAGGGAAGAAGGGCAAGAAGAACACACCATCTACACCACCGGTCTTTGAGAAACCTACATCAGCGTTGCCAGAAGAACAGGATTTGAGAGACACAGACCCTGAGGCAGACACCGCTACGCCCGTTCTTGCCGAACTGCCTATCGACGATGCCACTCCAGCAGTCGAAAAGCCCGACGAAGACCTTTGGCCCACAGCAACTTCGAAGAAAGGCAAGAAGGCCAAGAAAGGCAAGCAGAAGTCCATGCCGTCCACGCCCCCTGTCGTCGAAGAGCCCATCCGTGAAGTCGAAGAAGCCCCAGTTGCTCAGGTACTCGAGCCAGAAGTGGGAGAATTTACGACCAAGAAAAGCAAGAAGGGAAAAAAGAAGGGCAAGACTACCTTGGAGAGTTTCGAGCCGGAGAGTGAGAAAGATGTTGAGCCTGAGGCGACCCAGCCAGAGGATGTTTCTAGGGATGTCGAGCGGGCGATCAAGCCTGTACTTGAGGATTTTCAAGACCGACCTGAAGCTATCCTAGGTTCAGCAGATGATAAGAACCCTGCCGCATTGACGACAACGGAAGAACCGCAAGAAATAGAAGAGCCGATGGTTGCTGAGGAGCCAGTCATTGCGGAAGAGTTCACTGATAACACTGCTGATGCATTCCTCACACCAATTGCCGAACGTCAAGAGCAATTAGCTACACCAGGTACTGACTTGGAAGAGGCTTTCGCTACCCCAGCCGCTGAGCTTCCTGCAACAGCACACGACATTGGAGAGACGAGTGATGTCAAAGACTTCGCTCAAGATCAGCAGCTTGCTCCGGAAGAGCCTGTGGTTGACTCTCAAGTTGAAGAGGTACCCCTCCCGCAACCAACATCTGCCGAGGTGTCACTCGATAGGGATCTTGACACAGCCGATCAACCAGACACAGTGCATGAAACAGTTGTCGAGGCCGAACCAGAGCAACCTGAAGGCGATCTCTTCGAGGAAGCAGCAAAAGCACACAAGGCAGTCATTGAGCAACCTCAAGTTGATCCTTTCCTTAATGAAGCTGCGCAAGGAGCCCCTCATGAAGTCGCTGCGGAAGAAGAATTTGCGCCGGTTGCCGTGTCAAGAAAGATGGGCAAGAAAGACAAGAAGAAGGGCAAGAGCACTCTTACACTTGAAGTCGAAGAAGCTGAACCCCAGACACCTGTGTTGGAAGAAGAGCAGCCCACCGCGCAATCAGTCATTGAGGTTCCAGAGCCTGCAGACGCACCTATCGAGTATTTCAGCTCCAAGAAAGGGAAAAAAGTGAAGAAGAACCGCAAGTCAGGGCTTTCAACACCACTTGAACCTAGTCTTCCCCCGACGCCCGTGCCGGCTGAGGTAGAGAGAGATCTTCCTGCACTTGAGCAAGCATCTCAAATTGCCATCCCAGCCGAAGACAAGACACTCAATGAAGCCATCAGACAAGAGGCTAGACCACAGATTGATGAAACCATCCATCCTGCCTCGGTAGAGGAGGCGTCCAATGTCCCTTCTCCAGAACAAGAGCGCGAAGTGGAACTTAAAGAGCCTACCACGCAAGAAACGAGCGTCCCTGCGCCTGTTGATGAGGAGCGCGTCGAAGCTTCTTTTACAATCTTGCCAGAACCCACTCCGCTTGAGGAAGCCAAACTCGTAGACAACATACCGACGGAGGTAACTGAACATCCTGCTGACGAGGTCGCTGTCGCTGCCGAGCCAGAAGTTGTTACCGGCTTGCCTGAACCAACGCCATTCGAACAGGAAAAGTCGCTCGATGATGCACCCAAGAACATTGTTGAGCCTTCGGCTACCGATACAGCAGTCATCGGCCCCGAGCCAATTGAAGAGCTGCCTGTCGTTCCTGAGCCTCCGCTGCCTGAAGAAACAGAAGCCATTGGCACAACAGCGGGCTCAATAACTGTCATTGAGGCAGCAGAGGTCGTACCGTCCGCCGAACCAGTCGAAGAGGAGCCGGAGTTTTTCATCTCTAAGAAAGGCAAGAAGAGCAAAAAGAAAGGGAAGAGTGGCGTTTCTACGCCTTCAAGCTTTACTGAGCCTTCCACTCCGGTCGCAGTGGACATCCAACCCGAAGATGCCCCTAGGGAGCCTGAGAGCATACCGATGGCTGACGAGGCCAAACTATTCACTGGCTCAGTACCAGAGCACCCCGAGCTCGAGCAATCATTGGTGCCTGAGACGCCAGTCGAACCTGAACCTGAAGCCGAGCCAGAGTACTTCGTTTCCAAGAAGGGCAAGAAAAAAGGCAAGAAGGGGAAAAGTGGTGTCTCTACGCCCTCCGAGTTCGTTGAACCTTTTACTCCGGTTGCAGTGGACGTACTGCCCGAAGAAGACGCCAAGGAGCTCGAAACCCCACCAACAGTAGACGAGGCCGAAAACTCCACCAAGCCTGGACCGGTTCCACTTGAGATCGAGCAATCTGCGCTACCTGAAACCCCGGTGGAGCCTGAGCTTGAGCCGGAGTACTTCGTATCCAAGAAGGCGAAGAAAGGGAAGAAGAAGGGCAAGGCTGGTGTATCAACGCCGTCAGAACTCATTGAGCCCTCTACCCCTGTTGAGCTGGACAATCACCCTGACGTCGAGATGGTCACTGTTGACCAAGCTCTGCAAGAAGAGCCCCCTGTGTCGACCATTCCCGAAACTGCTCCGGCTGACTTTGAAGAGTCTTCTCAACCACAGACGCCTATCGAGGCAGAACCAGAGTACTTTGTATCCAAGAAAGGCAAGAAAGGAAAGAAGAAAGCGAAGAGTGGTCTGTCTACGCCACTTGTGGAAGACGAGCCTTCTACGCCCATTGCAACCAAACCACAACTTGACGATGAGCCACCTGTAGAGCCCTTGATCGCGGGGGAAGCCGCTGCTCCTATGAATCACGGACCACTGCCTGAGGTATCAGGAGAGCCTTCCGAAATCCAGACTCCCATCGAACAGGAGCCGGATTTCTTCGTGTCAAAGAAGAGCAAGAAGAAGGTCAAGAAGGGTCAACTCAGGTCATTCGATGCGGATGAAGTGTCGACTTCTGTGACTACCGAAGACGTCCCTAAGCCGCAGACAGTACAGGAGGACTTGACAGCAAGAGGTATCGTCGTTGAAGAGGCTACAAGGCCGGTTGAGCAACCCAAACAAGAATCTATATCGGAGATACCGATCGTAGAAGCTGAGCAACCCATACCGGAATCTATCCCAGAAACGCCGGTGGTAGAAGCTGAGCCAGACTTCTTCAGCGTCAAGAAGGGCAAGAAAAGCAAGAAAAAGGGCAAGGTCGACAGCTCTGTCCCTACGACTCCTGTTGTGGAGGTGCCAGAGCCCGAAAGCAGCGTAGCCCGTAATATCGTTCTGCCAGATACTCAGGATGTTGTTGGGCCACCAGTGGACGAATTCATACCTGAAGTCGAATCACTTCTTCAAGAGGCAGCAGCAACCGTACCTAAGGCTCCTGAAGTAGAGCCCTTGCCGGTAACCGAACCTGAACGATCACTACTCTCCGCGGCCGACGTAGAGCCTCCGCTAGAGGCATTCTTGGACGAACCAATTTTGGAAGCTGAACAGACGCCAGCACCCGCAGAGGCAGCGGATGATTACTTCGTCGCACCCAAGAAAGGCAAGAAGAGTAAGAGGAAGGGCAAAGCTATCGCATCAGCCTTTGAGGAAAGTGAGCCGAGCACACCGGTAGAAAGGGATGTAGAACCTGAATTTGAAACCCGCATGCTGGCAGAGGTACTTGAAGCACCCTTGGCAGATGAAAAGGAGATTGCGGAGCCGGAGGCAGAGGTCTTCACCACCAAGAAAGGCAAGAAGGACAAGCGCAAAGTCAAGAAGGCCAAAGCACTGGCTTGGGATGGAGATGAGGAAGCTGAACCAACCCAACGACCTGAAGAGACAGCAGCACCAGCTATTGCAACTATCTCAGCAATCCCGCTGCCTTCAACTAATGACGCAGACTTGCAGGTCTCTACTCCGGCAGATTTGGAGCTTGAAGACATCCCTCAACAGCTTCCACCAGTTCCTATTCCTCAAGACATCGTACCCGACGTTGTATCCGAAGCGGTTGCAGCACCCCTTCCTGACGAACATGATCCTGAAGAAGCTTCTGTTTTGGAAGGCCAATCACAATTGCTGCATGAAGAAGAAGCACATCTCGAAGCTGCTACTAAAGGTCCCACCCAATCGTTGCCTCTTGATCACACGGCAGAGGGGCGCAAAATAGAGGCATCCAATGCAGATATCATACCAATGCCTGGAAACCCCCCAGCTGGAGTTGTTCAAGAAGAGGGACTTGGTGTACCGATCGAGGAGGCTCTACAAATGGAAGCGCCCAGGGATGCATTCATCGCCGAGCCAGCCAACGAGCCACCCGCTCAGCTCGAGACGATTGAAAGCCAACGAGAACCTGTGAGCGCCCCTGCTTCCGAACGCCCAGCCAACGACATCGACTTCGCCGCTACGCTCGCAGCTGGTCTCCAGACTGCCGGTTTCGATCCCAACATCGTTATCAACGATCCCATCTTCCACAGGAGGGCATCGCCTCCTGGCGCCACTGCAGAAGCTGACCCGGAAGAGTTCTTTGCGCCTGTCAAGAAAGGAAAGAAGGGCAAGAAGGGGAAGAAAGCTAAGGAGTCGGAGAGCACGCCGTTCGAGACTCCCGAAGCGCAGACACCAATCGAACCGGAATTTGAAGCCCAACCACAACTCTATAAGGAACAACCTACTCGTGAAATTGAGGCTTCCGCCCAGTCAACAACGGAGCCTAGTTCTTCTACCACGTTCGATCCATCACCGATTCTGAGCGATCCTGTCTTCAGCAGTACAAGGCCACACTCACCTGAGGCAGCACTCGAGCCTGAGCCAGACATGCCAAGCTTCTCTATCAAGTCGAAGAAGAAGAAGAAGGGCAGAAAGGGTCAGACTGCTACTCCAGAGACGTCGTCAGGCCTGCAGACTCCAATGGAGCGGGAGGTTGTGGACGACTACACCACGCCAATCGTCGAGCAGGAACCGCACCAAGCACCTACGCCAGCCGAAGATATAGTTGAACCGCCATCACCTGTCCCAGAGGTAGACTTTGGCACGCCGCACGATGAACCTACTGCTTTAGCGAAGTCACTCCTCGAGCCCGAGACAGCCCCAGAAATGCCAACCGAACAAGTCGCTACTCCAATCGAGGAGGAAGACCTCTGGGCAAGCAGTACGAAGAAGAAAGGCAAGAAGGGGAAGAAAACCAAGCGTATCTCCGTTCTGCCGGAAGCGGAGACTGAGCCAAGCACCCTTCAACCAAGCGAGTCCAAAGCCGTCAATGCGCCTGAACCACTCGTCGCAGATCTTGCTGTTCCTGAGGACCAAGAAATTGGCCTACCCATGGAAGAAGTCGTCAGACCAGTTGCTGAAGCCGAGCAGTTGGTTCCTACCTTGGGCGAAAAAGACCTCCAGGCTGTGCCAGAACCACTCGAGGCTGCAGATGTCGAACTGCCTGACTTGCCTGAGATAACCGAGGAGCCACGACCATTTGCAAATGAAGAGCCTGCGAAGATAGAGGAAGCTAAAATAGAGAAGGAAAGAGATTTGCCAGTGGAGGGCGCCATCACTCAGGAAGACGCCAAGGAGATTGTAGATGAGAATGAATGGGCGATGCCAGCAAAAACAAAGGGCAAGAAAGGAAAGAAGAGCAAGAAGAAGGATTTGCCAGCTGAGGCGGGGACGGAAGAGTTGCCACAAGGAATCACGGTATTGGAGGAGCCTGTACAAGTTGAGGATGTCAGCAGGCAAGTCGAAGATGAGCCGGTTGTCGAACCGTTTGTTGCCGCCACCAAGAAGGGAAAGAAGAAGGGAAAGAAAGCAAAAGGAAAACTAGATGACACCTGGGACGAGCCTGCCACGCCTATTGCTAAAGAAATCGTCTCCGCCAGCACAGAAGCGAGAGACTTTGGAGTCGACAAACAGCTACCGGAAGAGAAAGTCGATGTCCAGACCATAGTACCTGTCGTTGCGCCTCTCGAGCACACCGACCCTCCACTGTCTACGCCAGCCCTTGATCTAGCGGAGCGCGGTGTTGCAAGCACGCTAATGCCCATCACGCAGTCAGAGTTCCCGCCCCCAGCAGTAGAGTCAATTCCCGCAGAGAAGTCAATTTCGGCTCCTTCACCCGAAGAAGTAGCTGTTGAGGAACCGCCACGATCTGACACCGGTACACCCGGCAAGCTTGACAATCTGTTCCCAGGTCTGCAAAGGATCAAACGTAAAACACCAACCTTCCGTCAGGAGCAAGAGCTCCCTCAACCGAGCGGCAGCCCTGAATGGGTGTCCCCGCCCAACATCAAGAAGAAACGCCAGGGGACAAGACCATTGACCGCTCCGGCTGTTGAGCAGCCAATAACAGAGCCACTTCACCAAGAGAAAGAGGGGGGACTAACACTTGAACCTATGGTTGTCTCAGCACCTATGGTCCTTGAAGAGGTCCCGCAGACAACTGAGCCTCTGGTGATCCAGCGAACACTGGAAGTAGAACCCCCTATGCTGGAGCAAGCTATGGAGGAGGGCATAACAGATCCTATGCAGTTCCGGACACTGGAGGATGAAGAAACGATTCCTGAAATCAGCATCCCTCCAGTCCACGAGACGAGCGCACTCCCGTCTACAGGGCGAAGTCAGAAGTCAGAAGAGCTGCAGAAGCTTCACGCTGAGAAAGCAATGGAAGAAGGCACAAGAGATCCTCTACAGTACCAATCATTAGAACCCGAGACGAGTCTCGCAAAGGATGTTGTTTCGTCGTACACATCGTTGGAGCCATCGTGGTCATTTGAGCCGCTCAGAGACAGCGCTCTGCACATGGAAGAGTCACCTATCATTCCTGAGGAAGCGACATTCCATCACTCAATTCGCGACAGTGGCTATCAAGATAGTCTCAACAGTCCGATGATTTCTCAGCAGCGGTCAAGAGAAGCATCAGTGTCCCGAGAGCCTACTATCGCCGAAAGCCCGGAACGCGAGGCTGAGGCAATGGATCTGGAAAGTCAAAGACCAAGAGAAGTTGAGCCAATCACCCCCGCAGAGATGGAAGAAAGCCAAGATGGCCTTAGGGTCACTGTGGAGGTAGATCCCGACTGGGAAATGTCCGTTCATCAGGGCGATAGCTCCGTCAATCAGTCAACAGACGATCTCACTCGGTCAATGGGGGCTCTCGAGAGCCAACGGGAGTCCATGGTAATGGACCGGATAGAGGAAGTGCAAAGCCCAGAGCTGCCGACTGCCACACCAACTAGAGATGCGATCACCTTTTCTCCGCTGGAGTCCACGACAAGAGAGCGAGCATCACACCTGTTCGAATCTTCGCCGTCAACCCGGGAGGCACTTGGTACTCCGTCTGCCAGCCGCTCACTACCAATCGAAGATGCACGCCCAACGGTTGAGCAAGTTTCGAGAGAGATACATCTGGATCAGCAACCTCATTCCCCAACTCATCGCTCAGTTGCTTTCTTCGGAGATGAGCCGCCAACCATGTCAACACCTAGCGGCTTGAACGTTCAACTGCCACATGCACCGTCTACCCCAGTTCCTCGTAGTGATGTCAAGTCACCCGTCAGCCAACTTCATACAATCACGGAAGATAGTCCGGAAGAAAGCCCTCTTCTGCACAAGTCTCTCCGTGCAGTGTCTGGCTCTGGTGCTCCCGAACACAGCCTGAAGCGACAATCATTCCGCGAACGCCTACGATCGCCTCAACCACTGGACCTTTCGACTGTGGACCGACCTGGATCTTCACATGGCAAGAGCCCTCTATCTCCTGGGCCTTTGAGCGCGCGCTCACGTGTGTCTTCACCTGCCTACAATGAAGACAACGACACCCTACATGTGGAGAAGCGCCGCAGCCGGGACGCGAGCCGTCACCATTCCTTGGGCCAGCGATCAGCCAGCGTAGCCTCCAACGGCAGCATTGCCAACATTGCCCGACTCCGCTCACCTGACGTGCAGTCAGTTATTAGCGGCCTTAGCAGCCGCTCTGCGACGCCTTCACTCCGGCGTGTGGACCGAAGCCAGTCAGGTGACCTGCGTTCAGCCGCCAAACGAGCCGAGACGCTAGGCTTGGGCGCTAAGATCCCAGACCTGCAACCTCCGGAATCAACAATCGCAGGGTCAACAACTTCCGACAACGCGAGAGACAGGGGCGTAAGCCCCGGCGCCGACATGACAGATGTCTATGTAAGTCTGCATCGTTGCGCGTTGACGAAACAAAAGCTAATCGTGGTGCAGGAGGGTCTGGGCTATGTCCAGGGTTCGCCCATGTCGCCGACGCGACCGCCGAGCATGCGGAAGCGCCAAAGCATGCAATTGCTGGAAATGCAAACCAAACTCGATCAATTGCAGTCGCAAAATCGAATCCTAGAGAATGCGCGATTCGAAGCCGAGTCGAGATTCCAGCAAGTCGCATCCGAGCGCAAAGTTAGCGACAGCTCGTTCGCACAGTCCGTTGCGGCACGTGACCTGCAACTGCACCAGAAAGATGATGAGATTGCGCAAATCAAATCGCTCTTGGAGTCGCTTCAACAAGAAGTCGCAAGGCTTACCGAAGTCAATCGCGAGCTCAAAGAGTCCAACAGCAACCTTCTCAACGACACACACGAGCGCTATGCCACTGTACAGGCCGAACTTTCGGAAGCAAACAACCAATGGCGACAATCGCAACAAGCGCTTGAGGCCGTCAGAGCAGAACACAGTGCGCTCACCACTGGCATGGAAGATATCATCAAGACACAAATTGCGGCATCACTGGTACAAAAGGATGCAGAGATCCGTCGCCTCAAAGAAGAGCTAGCTGCTGCTGCAGAGCAAATCAGGACTTTGCAGGCCCAGATACTGTCGAGCAAGGGTACCGAAGATTTCCTCATCTTCCGTGATGAGGATTACTTCGATGGGGCCTGCCAGAGCCTATGTCAACATGTGCAGCAGTGGGTGCTTCGCTTCTCCAAATTTTCTGATCGGACCGCCTGTCGACTCTCTTCGGAGATCAACGACGAGAAGATCGAAGCTAGACTTGACAATGCTGTCTTGGATGGCTCAGATGTCGATCAACTACTGAGTGACAGAGTCAAGCGAAGGGATGTATTTATGTCCGTAGTCATGACCATGGTCTGGGAGTACGTCTTTACAAGGTATCTCTTCGGCATGGATAGGGAGCAGAGGCAAAAACTCAAGTCGCTGGAGAAGATCCTGCAGGAAGTCGGTATGTTAACCGCACCGATCCAGTACATATCACACATAACTAACTCCACTACAGGCCCCCAGCGAGCAGTATCCCAATGGCGCGCAACAACCCTCACCCTCCTCGCCAAGCGCCCCGCCTTCCAATCCCAACGAACCCAAGACACCGAAGCCGTCGTGCAAGAAATCTTCCACACCCTAGCCGCCCTGCTCCCCCCACCATCCCACCTCGAAAACCAAATCCAGCACTCCCTCCGCAAAGTCATGGACCTAGCCGTCGACCTCTCCATCGAAATGCGCTGCCAACGCGCAGAGTACATCATGCTTCCCCCGCTGCAGCCGGAGTACGACCTCAACGGCGACCTGGCGCGCAAGGTGCACTTCAACGCCTCGCTGATGAACGAGCGCAGCGGCGAGTTTAGCTCCAACGAGGAGCTCGAGGCGAGGCAGGCGGTCGTCAAGATTGTGCTGTTCCCGCTCGTGGTGAAGAAGGGAGATGATAAGGGGGAGGGGGAGGATGAGATTGTGGTGTGTCCGGCGCAGGTGCTGGTGGCGAAGGGGAAGGATAAGAAGGTGGTGAGGGTGTTGAGTCAGGCGATGGATGTGGATAGGCCGAGGAGTAGGGGGCAGCAGAGTGCGAGTGGGAGTGTTATGGATTTGACGGGGGGGGTTTAGATAAATAGCAACTTGGCGTTCTTGGATATCGTTGATGAGAGATTGGAGTTATGGGATGATGGGATATGTCTAGAGCATGAGGTTTTGGATTGTTATGACAGTGCATGCATTACCAGTAGATAGACTCAGCCTTCATGGATAGTTTTAATCGATTCGTTGAGATGTTCATATCAACTTCATACTTCAGTTTCCATAAGTCCTAACAATGATCAAAAGAATACGCAGAGCCTTATCTCCACATTAAGCAGCGGAGAATGCGGGGGAAGCCAGTAAAGACAGAAGAAAGGCAGGTATCTCAGCATTCATTGATGGCAATATTT
The DNA here is from genome assembly GCA_022813185.1 of Floridaphiala radiotolerans. Taxonomy (NCBI): domain Eukaryota; kingdom Fungi; phylum Ascomycota; class Dothideomycetes; genus Floridaphiala; species Floridaphiala radiotolerans. Next base: position 308,624 of record JAKLMZ010000025.1, on the reverse strand, counting down.
ATCATATTGATACACATACATCTCCACAGATGCCTAAGGCAAAAGTGCTTCTCGGATGCAAAAACGCTACGAGAAGAAGGTCGGAGGACCTCAGAGAATACCTCCGGGGACCTCAGAACGCAGAAAAAAAACAATTTCTGAGGTCCTCGGAGGTGTTCTCTGAGGTCCTCCGACCTCCCTCCCGCACCTTTCCCGCCCTCCTGAAACCACTTTGCCTCAGGCCTGCCGTCACTCAGCGTAAGGCCGTCACACACCCGCTTACATCAAATCAGTCAAACCAAGCTTTCCGCTTTCCCATCCCAACCGGGCCTATCTCCTAGCGGCAAGGAACCGTCAAATCGCGTGCGGAATTCCCCAACGGCAAACCAACGGCCGATATGGATGTCGATCGCTGAGGGTTTGGTACGTCATGATATGGGGAATTTTGCGTAAAGGCGTTTTTTGGGGGGACGAGGGCGATGATGCGCGTTGAGAAGCTTTGACGGCAGATGAGCCGCGGGATGTGCAGTAGATTTGTGTCATTGTATGGTAGGGAATTTGTAGATTTCCATGAGGTGTTGTTCCTTTGCATTTTTCTTATACATACAGTTATACAAGGTCAATTGGAGGAATACAGCGATTCTTAATTGCAATCTGTGTACCAATATCTTCTTCTCTCTTATCGTTTATAATAGCATTTGTCCACACCTTGTAGAATTGGGTTATATGTGGTCATAGAGCAGTTCATCTCATCGTCTTCCAAAGTTAGGAAGAAGTCAGAATGCAATCCTTCCTCCAATACCGCAAATTCCGCAAGCAAGCCTACCAACAATACCAAACCGACATTGAGAAAGCCCAAAAGCTCGCCCACAACCCCCGCCGAACCAGCGGCACCTTCGACTCTGCCTCCACCCTTCGGGAGCACGATCACAGCCAAGATGTCGAAGGCAAAGAAGAGCACGACGTCGACTGCGACTGCGAAGGCTGTATAAAGCGGAACAAGTTCACCTTGCCCGGTGAGCAAGACCCCACCGCTCAAGAGGGCAACGTCCCACAGGAGGAGGCAGAGACGCTGCAGAAGGATCTGAGACCGCAGGCTACGCAACCGCGGACGAGGAGTCATGCTCCCTCCCACTCCCACTCCCACTACAACAACGAACTGTCCCAACCGATAAGCCAAGGCGAAGCCCTCGGACAGACGATGACAGGGATATCCGTCCGGAAGAAGGAATCCAAAGGCGCCAACGCAGCCATGGACGACGACTCCTTCGTTGTAGGCTACCAAGGAGAAAACGACCCCATGAACCCTCACAACTGGAGTGTTTGGACGCGAGCATGGGCAACCTTCCTCATCGCCGCAATCGGCTTCGTCGTCGGTGTCGCCAGCTCTATCGACTCGAGCATCCTCCGCCGGGCAGCCGAGGAATTCGGCGTCTCGCAGGTGACAGAAAGCCTAGCCACGGGGCTCTACCTGGTAGGATTCGGATGCGGGGCGCTCTTCGCGGGACCCATCTCGGAGACGCTGGGCAGGAATCCGGTGTACATTTTCACGATGAGCTTGTACCTGGTATTCATCATGGCGAGCGGGTTAGCGCCGAACATCGGGGCGCAGCTAGCTTTCCGGTTCCTGGCCGGGTTCTTTGGTAGCACGCCTCTTACCTGCGCTGGGGGGTCGATTTCAGATCTCTGGAGTCCGTCGGAGCGGGTGTTGGCGTTTCCGGTGTTTGCCAATGCGGCGTTTACGGGGCCGTTGATGGGGCCGGTTGTTGGGGGGTTTATCTCGCAGAGTAGCCTGAGTTGGAGGTGGTCGGAGTGGGTGACGCTGATTGTGTCGGGGGCGGTGCTGGTGCTTGTTGTGTTGACGCAGCCGGAGACGTATCCTCCGATTTTGCTGAAGTGGAAGGCTGCGCATTTGAGGGAGATTACTGGCGACCCGCGGTATAAGGCTGAGGTTGAGCTTCGGAAGGAGTCAGCTGTCAGGAGGTGGAAGCGAGCGCTATACAGACCTTTCATGCTGACGGCTAGAGAACCTATCATCGGTCTCATTGCCGTGTATCTGACCGTTATCTACATCATCCTCTTCACCTTCTTGGATGGCTACACTTATATCTTCGAAGAGTGGGTATCCTGCCTGAACTTGCAGGAGATAGTAGCTGACCTGACTTCCTAGAATCCATCACACCAGCGAAGGCGTAACGGGACTTTGCTTCCTCGCTCTAACCGCAGGTCTCTTCCTAGCATGTCTGATCCTCGCGCCCATCATCTACCCGTGGTCGAAACGCAAGCTCGCAAGACTGCAGCAGGAGAATGGCGCCGACAGGCTGCCACCCGAGTTTCGCTTGTGGTGGGCTATCTTTTCTGCCCCGGCGATACCGATTGGGTTGTTCTGGATGGCTTGGACTAGCTACGTGAGTATTGCAATGAAACATTACACGTGCCACAGCTGACGGGTTGACAGGAGTGGATATCACTGTGGAGTCCTCTGGCTGGATCCGTACTGGTTGGATATGGTATCCTTGGTGTTTTTATCAGCTCCTACCAGTACATCATCGACAGCTACGAGACGTTCTCTGCATCTGCCTTGGCCTCCGTGACATTGATCCGTTACGTTGCGGCTGGCGGCTCCGTAGTCTACGGTATCCCAGTAAGTGAAGCTTGTACGTCCCTTTTGAGCGCCCGCTAACACAGTCTTCCAGTTTTACGAGAACATGGGAGTGCACTGGACTCTTACCATCCTCGGCGGTTTGGCTGCAGTTTTGGTACCCATTCCTTACATTTTCTACATCTATGGACCGAGGATCCGGAAGGCCTCAAAGTTTGCCATAAGCAAGGAGTGAGCGTTGCCATGTATTATGAACGTATTTCCTAAGTCTTAAGCTTGCATAGCGATCTTTGTAAGATGAGCGGTGTTTGGTCTCTGTAAAAGTTAGATGTAGCATAAGCATAGCAGATTTGCCTGATTCGAATCGAACGACGAATGATGATTTCGCCCAATTGTGGATCTACAGAATTGTGCTTCGAACTCGATCTTGTATGCAAAGTATGTACAGTCCAACGCCTGCAATAAAGGAACCTGCACCCCATCTACCACTTCTCGTCCTCGCCCATCTTCCGTGTCTATTGTCATCGTCAGCAAACCTTCACCATCAACCACCATCTCCATCACCCTCAAAAACCTACCGGCAACGCATTCACCCCCCCCAACTCCTCCACCAACCCCCCCTCAAACGCCCTCGGCGCACTCGGCTTATCCGGATAAAACTGGTACACCACCCCACACAACCCCAGCGTCGTCGCGATAAACGTCCCCATCAGCACGAACCCCCACCCCGCCGTGAAGTGCGTGTACTGGTAGGGCGAGAAGACGCCGAGGATGTCGTTGTCCTCGTGCACGGGCTCGCCGTAGTTGCGCAGTTCTTGCTTGTCCCACCAGGGGTCGTAGGGGGAGCGGAATTGGCGTTTTATGCCGGGGGGGTTTTGGTAGCCGCCGTTCTGGTTGGGGCGTGTTAGTATGTGCTGAAAGAGTTGTTGGAGGGAGTGAGGGATTGGGAGGGAGAGAGGAGACTGACCATGCCGGGGTCTGCTTGGACGTCGGTTGCGTCGGAGGAGGCTGCGCGGAGTTGGGTGAGGATTGCGCTTCGTGGTGGGCGGGCTTGGAGGGCTCGCGCGAGGGGCCGCGCTGCGGCTATTCTTCGTGAGAGCATCTAGATGAGACGTCAGTAAGGATTGTCGACGCTGGCGAGTGCAATTGGCGTACTGTGAGTGGAGATTGGTTCTGTAATCGCTACTCTGTGTCTACTTGAGGATGAAGCTGGGAGTGAGGTCAACGTCGGAGGTCGGTTATTCCTTGCCGAGATAGCTGTCGCCCAAGGTGGGCTGGTAGCTCCGTCACTTGCGGGATCCATGAAGCTGGGATAACAATCATTGACCTTGAACAAGCGGTCGGGAACTTCTCATAATGGTGCGGTTGAATTGTAAATGGCTTTCACACTTTATACTGATTAGTGTATAGGCCGCGCAAAATTCAGTGGGCATCCAGACCCTCCTCGATGTATGCAAATGGTCCTTTCCGTGGTCGCCTGAGTGCAGCAACTCACAGAGACATGTATAGGCGGAGAGAGACGCACAGAAGATAGTGCAAAAAGGCATGCACCTACGTTCATGGTATGAAGTACCATAGCTAACTTTCGCTCTAGCCAGAGAATGTACGCCTCCGTTACCATGAAGTCGCACTCACAGAGGTCTAACCACCAATAGACCGCACAAAGCGGGTAAAGGACGCAAGAAGCGAGGCGCAGAAGGAAATCGAAGAGTACCGGAAACAAAAGGAAGAGGAGTTCAAGGCATTCGAAGCTGAGGTAGGCAATTCTGGGGCGCTCAGGGTTGATGGTTGAGGACATGTTTTACGCAGTCACTGACGCCCGACACAGCACTCCAGCGGCAACAAGAAAGCCGAGGAAGATGCAAACAAGGACACCGAGGAGAAGCTCAAGGAGATCAAGGAGATAGGGTTAAAGTCAGGATCTAAGGTTGTGGAAGACCTAATACGAGCGGTGACGGAGGTGAAGCCAGTTCCGCCAGGTTCGGATTCATAGTCATGGCCGATTTGACGAGCATTCCTTCATCTATGCATAGATTCTGGCATGGCAATCTGAGTTCATACCGACATGTTTCTAAACCTACATGACTTACAGGTTGCTCCTTACCGTGCCTTGCAACTGTGTAGTATGCCTGAGGTTGTACAATTACGTCACACCTGAACCCTGTCCACTGACCAAACAATCAACATACCAGAACCAACTGCAATGATTCAACTGCAGTACCAAATCTCTCAATGGGAATATGACCATTTTGATGCGCGTTGTGACGCGCCGTGCACTTTACAGAAGATTGAACACTCGGTTGCTGCCAGCTGCACGGGCAAGCTTCAGCAATGCCGCGCTCAGAGCTCGCGAACTCCCGTCACATAGCGAGGATGACCCTAGGTTAGGCGGTGCAAATAAGCAAGACAAGCAAGAAATTGAAGATATCGCGAAGCGGGAAGACAAGAGCGTGGACCAAGTCATCGAGGATCAATTCGCATTCATCCGGGACAATTACGAAACACCCAAGAACCCTATCATTCTTGCACATGGGTTACTGGGTTTTGACGAGCTTCATCTAGCGGGCCAGAACCTCCCAGGCATCCAGTACTGGCGGGGTATTAGGGAAGCGTTAGAAGCAAAGGGGATAGAAGTCATTGTTGCTACTGTATCGCCCAGTGGTTCAGTAGAGAAACGGGCTTTGAAGCTTGGCAGGGATATTGCTGAGAAGGCCCATGGCAAGAGCGTGAACATTATTGCGTAAGTCAAGCGAGCATATCATTCAATCGGATTGAGCACTGACGCTCCATTGTAGACATAGCATGGTATGCTCGTCGGCCTCTTGAAGTAACATGTGACTTACGAGCTTATAGGGAGGAGTGAGCAACCTCGTCCAATCCCCTTACGCGCAGCCGACCTGACCGTTCGCATAGCTCGACTCTAGGTACATGCTTTCACAGCTGAAACCTGAGAATGTCGATGTGAAGTCACTCACAACCATCGCTACGCCTCATAGAGGTACGTGGACTTGACCTCAGGTTGTGGGACGCCTTACCTAAAATCCCTCCTAGGATCCCCCTTCGCCGACTTCATGATTCAGCAAATTGGCCGTGAGTACATGAGAGATATTTTCAGTCCGTAACAGCTAATAATTTGCATAGCCATCCATCTCGCCAACTTGTACAAAGCTCTCGAGTTCTTCGGCTTGGAATCTGGAGCCTTCAACCAGTTGACGACGCAGTACATGAACGAAGTCTTTAACCCGAAAACACCAGACAGGGATGGCGTGCTGTACGTATCACACTTCTTACTAAGGTTCTCTCAAGACTGACTGTGGGCAAGGTACTACTCCTACGGGGCAATATGCCACCCCCGGTTCTGGTCCATGTTCTACCAGTCACAGAAGATCATCGACGCGTACGAAGGACCCAACGATGGCCTTGTCAGCGTCAAGAGCGCTAAATGGGGTACTTACAAGGGCACGTTGAAGGACGTCAGTCATCTTGATCTCATCAACTGGACAGCTAAGATTCGGTGGATCTTTTGGGAGTTGACAGGAAACAAGAGAACGTGAGAGGATCCATCCTCAAACTCGTGATAAAACCGACTAATAGTTGCAGGTTCAATGCGATTGCGTTCTATCTAGACATTGCAGGTATGGGTCTTCCATTACGAAACAAAGAATTTGTACTTACATACGAGCAGACATGCTGGCCAAGGAAGGATTGTAATATGCATATGTTGATATTGATACCCAGGAAAGACACTTCAAGCAATAGAGAACAAAGTCCAGTTTCCACTGATGTAAAAGTTGCCTTGACGTGCTGACCGACTACAACCCTACCTTACAGTGCTCGCTTGCTTGCTTCACCATGCTCGACATGTCACTTCTCGAGTAGATATCCAGACAATCAGCGCTGCCGTCCCGGGGGATTGTGAAAGGTACAACAGCGGCTCCATTCGAGGCACGGCAAGTTGGTCTTCCGCAAGCTCCAACTATTGAAAGCTTCCCAAGCATCGTCCCTTTGGCATGTTCGCAGCGCGCAAATCAAATGTCCCATGTCGCTCCCAACGACTTGAAGAATCCCATTTCCAGAAGCACAGACGGAACACTATTTTAGGAGATGCAGGCAAGCGGGTCGTGAGCAGATAAGGCTAATTGATAGGCGTGAACCCCGCATCCACACGGCCGGCCTGGCACGCCTGGACGCCAAGGGACCCCGAATATCCAGCTCCTGTCGATCAGTTCTGGAAGTCCAGCGCGCTGTTTTTGGAACATGAAGCTGTGGGGGGTTCTAACAAACGTGAAGAGAATAGTCTCAACGATAGCTCCAGCTCAATATCTGGGTTCCTCGCCATGGGCTGGATTCTCCTCATAGCAATTGAGTAGGCGACGCTTTGCAATGGACAAGGACCAACGCCACAACCACGCGTCTAAACTCTCGTATACACGGAGGAGGAGCCGCTGCGCAAGTACTCTAGCGGAGAAACAGTTGCTTGTTCAGCATAACCGACCTGTAAGGCCCTACCGTGGTAGAACCACAAACTACATCCCCGTGGCTGGCCTTAACCCCCTTTGGGCAGCTGTAGATTGGCCTCGAAAAGTACAAGCACACCATCTTTGCCATGGACCCGACTGGGACACACGGTATCAGCTTCCGGAGGATCGCGTATAAGATGGACAGCCTCCCCCCATCGCCAAGCTTAGGTATCGTCAAGTCCGCATAACATTCAATCAACATGTCTTCAGAAGCAAAGCCAAGGCATTGGGGTATCGTCCTCGCCCTTAGGGTGGCATCGCTGTTTGTTACCGTAGCTGGTCTCGGTATCTCTGTGGTGTTGTTGAAGCAGAGGAGCAGCAATGCGTATGGAGGGCAATCAATCGACATGACATGGAACTACCTTCCTGTCATTGGTGTAAGTGGCCCTTCAGCTGTAACTACATAGCAAGTTGCTCATGAGTACCACAGCTGGGCATCTCCATTGTCTGGACCCTCTTCAGCATCCTCGTCCTCGGCTCCGGCGTCATGTACTGGCTGCCCAAGCGCCTTCACCTCAGCCTCGACGTCGCTTCCGCTGTTGCCATGATGGGTCTTGGCTACACGGGCTTTGCCTACGACACCATCAAGTACTGGAGCACAGGGTTGGCAAGCCAAAGGGAGCAGGACATTGAGGCTGCTGGTGTCAGCTTGCTCTCCGTTGCTGCGTAAGACCACCATTCCTTCCTACACAGAGTATTCATCTAACAGGGAACAGTATCATGCACTTCGTCTTCTTCATCCACGGCTGCCGCAAGGCCAGCAGCGAGCGTCAAGCGGAAGTCGCCCCTCCTACCTACGTACAGTCCGAGAACCCCTTCGACGATGCAAAGTCCACAAGAAGCCTCCCGGAATACACCGCCGCCTCGGAGAAGGTGTCGATGGAGAAGAAGGATGGTGTCGTCGTGACCGAGAAGGAGTTTGTCTGATTTGGAATAAGGGTATATATATAGAGCATGGATGCATCTCTCAAACGGCCGGGGATAGGTCCGGTGGGTAACAGGTGTTTCAGCAGGCGCGTAGGGCTATACATGGCGAATTAGAGCTTGTCACGCCGGCACAGGAGTTCTGTGCCGTAGGCGAATATAGACTTGTTCTCTATCCACATATACTGTGCGACATCATCTACCAATCTGTGAAGCCCTTCCAATTGCGAGGTTAGTGCGGACCTGACTCCATCGTGGATGAAGGACGTGCCAAGACTTCCTTTCACATGCCGGATCCGGCGTTTCTAGGAGCAACGGCTTGACATGCTCATCACCATTGCTACTGTCACGCAAGGTAAATACCATTTTGGCTCTTAATGTGAATCTCTCCAGTCGGCAGTGAGAGCAAAACTCCAGACAGTGCTAGCTATTTTGAGCTCTCGACCGATTAGCGCGGTCTCCCCCCCCTCCAATGGCCCGACCGGGCTGGCCCTCACGGTCGACATTCGTCCCCTTGGCTGTTGGTGAGACACTGCTTGCAACATCTATAACAGACCCTATACCAGCGTTGCTTATTGAAAATCTCCTTCTTCTTGAAAGAGTCCCTTCTGCGCTCCAAACTTTCTCGCATCCATCCTGCATCTGTTGTCGTCGGGCAGCATCCGTCTTCGGTGAGTGAAAGCTGGTGGCTCGCACCTGACAACTACCCCACGTTCCTGTTGTGATAGCACTTCATCACATTTCAGGGACCAATCTTGTCCCTCCTCTATCCGGCGCTGTTTGCACATTCACTCGCTGCACGAGATAGTTGTTGAGCACGGCTTCTCCTCTTCTGAGTCACTCGCGAACAATCAATCACTGACTATTGTCCGGCTCATACAGTTGACTTCAATAGCTGACGCTGCGACTCTGAAAGCCTTATAACCCAGCGCCTGGAGCGGCTGCCTCTTGCAACTCAACAGCTCACTTCGCAAGGCTTACCCAACATACCGGACTACCGCATCCGTCTGAACTGTACAGAATTGGAAGCCGAGAACAAAGAGAACTAGCTTCAGCATACCTCGCACTTTGGCAGACCCGATCCGGTCAAGGACAAAGACCGCTTCTCGGACAATCGACAGCCTTAAGCGCCAGAGCAACACCCATAGCTTTTCTTCGCACAGCTTCAAGTCGCTACCTCACGGCGGTCCCCATAAGCTGGATAGCTTAGCGTCAGCTTCTTAGTAGATCGCTTGCCTCAGAATCGGACAACATGTCTCGCGCTGCAGCGGCGCCGCCCCCAAGCGGCTCAAGGAAAATCTCCTTCAACGTCTCGGAACAATACGATATCCAGGATGTGGTCGGTGAAGGCGCATACGGCGTGGTCTGGTAAGGCGATTGCGGGATTGCTACAACATTTGGACTCTGCTAACATGCCCGTCAGCTCTGCCCTCCACAAGCCCTCGAACCAGAGAGTCGCGATCAAAAAGATCACACCATTCGACCATTCCATGTTCTGTCTCCGCACACTTCGCGAGATGAAGCTCCTGAGGTACTTCAACCACGAGAACATAATTTCCATTCTGGATATCCAGAAGCCGCGCAACTACGAGAGCTTTACAGAGGTGTATCTGATTCAAGTATGAAGAACTGCAGACTTTGCACGCCGGAACTATACTGACTAGTCGCTAGGAGCTGATGGAGACCGACATGCACAGAGTCATTCGTACCCAGGAGCTCTCCGATGACCACTGCCAATACTTCATCTACCAGACCCTCCGAGCACTTAAAGCGATGCATTCCGCAAACGTTCTCCACCGAGACTTGAAACCCTCCAACTTGCTCCTCAACGCGAACTGCGATTTGAAGGTGTGCGACTTCGGTCTTGCGAGATCCGCCGCGTCCAGCGAAGACAACTCCGGCTTCATGACCGAATACGTCGCGACCAGGTGGTACCGCGCGCCGGAAATCATGTTGACGTTCAAGGAGTATACCAAGGCTATTGATGTCTGGAGTGTGGGCTGTATCTTGGCGGAGATGCTGAGCGGGAAACCACTTTTCCCTGGCAAAGACTGTGAGTGGCAGGTGGATGATTGAGTTGGTAGCAGAGCGCTGACAGGCAATACAGATCACCACCAACTGACTCTAATTCTGGACGTTCTTGGTACGCCAACAATGGAGGATTACTATGGTATCAAATCACGCCGTGCTCGGGAATACATCCGATCACTGCCCTTCAAGAAGAAGATCCCATGGAAGCACCTCTTCCCCAAAACCAACGATCTTGCCCTGGATCTCCTTGAGCGGCTCTTGGCGTTCAACCCTGTCAAGCGTATCACTGTCGAGGATGCATTGAAGCACCCATACTTGGAGCCATACCACGATCCCGATGATGAGCCGACGGCGGATCCCATACCTGAGGAATTCTTTGACTTTGACAAGAACAAGGACAACCTGACAAAGGAGCAGTTGAAGAGTGAGTAACCCGGAGAACTAAAGCTAGGCGTGAGTTCAGCTGACAAACGACAGGATTGATCTACGAGGAGATCATGCGGTAAATGTACGAACAAGGCAATCTATTCTACGTGGAAGGAAAGGAAGATACCAATTTGATCTGTTCAGCACTTATCCGATGGAAGCTGAGTATAGAGTGATGGATGCGCGAGCTCAAGTTCGGCCAACAATTCTAGGGTCACAGGCTTTGAGGCTCAGTAATTGAGTTCTTCAAGCACAACCAGCACCCCAGGAACTGATATGGATGATTCAACTCTACGTGAGAGGCTTTGGAGAAGTCATTGTTTGTTTCTCCTTTTCCGGCGATGATCGTGTCGAGCATCTCTCATCTCTTAAGCATGCATGTCTCGGGAAGACATGGATGGTACGGCACTTCCTGCCATTTAGCATGTGAAAATTACCAATGACCGGGCTCATCTCCTAGTGGATGCTGAATGGTGCAACCCCGTGCTGTCGTGACTGTCAATCATGTGCAGGTCGTCAAGGTAGCTACCAAGAAGATCCCGCCAAAACACAAGGCTTAGCATTGCTATATATATCCATTGATGAACATGGCTAAACCGACCCCTCTGCTCCGGAGCCCCTCCAAAAGGCCCTAAACGCTCCGTTTATCCCGCTGCTCATGGTTGTTTCAGGGGGCCAACACCAGACCAGGCCAGACGAAGGATCTAGCGGAGGGGGCTGAGCCTCACCCTTCACAATCTACTCCTCTGCAGAAGGGCGTTTCATCGGCCTTGAACCCTAACACCATACTCTATCTGGTTTGGCTATTGATGCGACAGGACGGTAAGGATGTGCTTTTCATTGCTTATAGTTCCAAGCCATGTTCCCAGGCGCCTCGGTGCTTGGTTTCAAAGGGCTTTGCTGCTCTCCGTGGCTTGACATATCTGCTTTGTACATCATTCAAAGTACCTCTTCCTTGCTGCAGTTCGAGTATCCTTAATGACTATTGAAAAAATCTCTGGTTCTGCTTAATGTCTCCACGATGTTGCATCTCTGCCTCGCTCCTGTAATCACGTTCCTTCTCTTGATACAATTCGTGGCAGCGGACAAAGACGGGTTTATCCAGCGATGGTTCCATCCACAAACAGGCGGTCGACCAGGCCGATTTGACCTCAACGAACAATGGCCACTTGGCAGTGATCAGATTGTAAAGTGGAATACGTCGCTCGCAAACTATAGTATTACCTTGTGGCAACAAGATCGAGTCAAGCACTCGGCGAAGCCGGGGAAGGTGCTGTTCAGTACGGGCTCTTCCTGATACCTATGAGATGGAGAGACGATCGCTGACATTGAACAGTGAAAGCATCGGATGAATCTATAGCGAATAACTTCACTTGGAAGGTAGACCCAGGCGAGTTTGATATCACCAATTCGCCGGTCTTCTTCTTCGGCCTGGACTTTGGTGTCCAGAAGGGCGGCTTCTGCTCCTACTACTTCAACATCACGAATGAGGATGAAGACCAAACACCAGCGTTGAACATCCCGAAGACGTCGACCTCGAGTGCCCCTGTCCGTGTTGGTACGGGAGGACCATTGTCTGTGAGCACGACAATACTCTCCAGCACTTCCTCCACCTTCACCTCGACATCGACATCGATATCAACAACATCGTCCACCGCGGTCCCCTCATCACCCTCCAACGACAAACATACGGCTCTAAACGTAGGCCTCGGTCTCGGCATCCCCATTTCCCTCCTTCTAGCAGGCGCAGGCCTCTTCATCCTCTTCCGACGAAAACCAAACTTTAACCCCTTCAATCGCAAACACAATCGTTACAGCCACCCACCGCTCGGCGGACCTGAGCCCTTCGCCGGGCCGGAGCCGCATTTCCCAGTTACGGAGACGTCCTACCGTGCGTATCAACCATCTCTGCATCTGGGAGATCAGACACCGCGTCCTAGAAGTGCGGCGCCGGCGTATCAGTATCCGCCTGATTCCTTGGCGGGGGTAGAGGCTATTCCGTCCATCGGACCGGAACCTGCGCCTAGGTATTCGAGTGTCGCGGGACCTAGGGATGGTCAACGGGGACTCTACTCTCCGGTCATGGTGCAAGAGCGGGATGCTGTTCACGAAAGCCCGTTTCATGAGTCTGTCGCTGCAGCTCTAGCCGGTAAACGTGGAGCAAGCGCACGGCTTATGTGATGGTTATTTCCGTATATTTCTTGTATCTGCATCTATATACCCCGTATGTCGTTCTTTCCATCAATGCTACATCTCATGCAATACTCATCCCCCGGTGATCTACACCCACCCCCTCACCATCCTTCCGCCTGGACCTTTTGGTTATAAATCCACCGGCCCAAAGACAGGTGGGCACGGCGCTCACAGCGCTCAGAAGAGCCAAAGTCCACGTCATTGTACCCCAGCCAGCCTTCTCCTGTACGAAGCCAGCCCAGATGGGTCCAACCATACAGCCGCCCGCAAACGCCATGTTGAACAGACCATACGCCATTGCATATGCGCCGTTTGGTCCGAACAATCCGGGTGTCTTCTTTTCCTTCGTTTCAACCACGTATGTGATCTCTGCCATGAGTGGAGACATGACAAGGTCTATACTCGTCCCTATAAGCACCAACAGAGCTGAAAGCAGCGCTTTCTGACTGAGGCTGTTGTGCGTGACTAGCCGCAAGAGCACGAGAAACGGCGCTGCGCACAGAAACCCAGCTGTAGCGAGCCATCGTGGGCCGTACCGATCGCTTGCCCATCCGATCACAGGCCCTAAGAAAGAAGGGATGACGAGAGGAAGGAAGATCAGGCCGGCGCCGATGGAGTTCCAGCCGAAGGTGTTGCGGACGAAGAGGGGGAGAACGGAGTCGAACGATGTGAGGAGACTAGCTTGAACGAAGCAGCCCCAGAGAGCTGCTAGCAAGCGCCGGGAGCGGAGGAGGATGAGCACGGGCGGAAGGTGTTTCTTATGTGATGCTCGCGAGGAATTAGATCGGACTTGTTGCAAAGACGGTCTGCTGGGGTTGTTCTGCGGAGCAAAGAGCCCAGCTGGCGGATCCGGAATCGGCTCCTCAAACGTCTCCTTTTCCTTTCCCTCATCGAAGTTGCTCCGCGCGGGGCTAACGACCTCAGAAGCCCCCTCCTCATTCTTCAGCCACTGCTTCGCAACCTTCTTCTCAACCATCGCCAACCTCAAAAAGATATCCACCGCAATCAGCCCAAAGCACATCCCAAACACCGCATAATACCCCCCCTTGTCAAACACAATCCCCCCCAGCAGCGGCGCAACAAGCACCCCCATACTCATCGCAAGCCCCACATACCCCATCGCCTGGCCCACATCCCTCTCCCCCACCGTATCCACCAACAGCGCCAGTCCAACCGTCCACACCACCGCCGCCGAAACCCCCTGGAAAACCCGCCCCAAAATGAGCAGCACCACGCTACTCCCCACGCACAGCAACCCCGTCGCCCCCGCCAAAGCAACCAGCCCGAGCAAAAGGGGCCACCGCCGGCTGGACGTGCGGTCCGCGTACCACCCGCACAAAGGGCTGAAGGCCAGCAGGGCGGCGCCGTAGACGGCGATGAGGACGGAGACCCAGTATTGGACGCGGGTGGGGGGGACGGAGGATTTGCTGGTCAGGGCGAAGGGGAGGACGGGGACGATGACGGCGTAGAGGAAGATGTCGGTGAAGACGGCGAGGGAGACGGTGAGGAGGATGAAGGGTTTGGAGGAGCGGATATGTAGGAGGAATGGAGGGGGGGTGTTGGGGGTTGCGTGGTGGTGGAGGTTGGGTTTGGTGAGTTTGGCCATTGTGGGTGCTGTGTTTCTGTTTTCCTAGGGTGAGGGGTGGAGGCTTCCTGGCTCTTTTGGTATATACAACTTCAAAAGGAGAACAACAGCATTATGCTTTCAGCAGCGACGGGGTAGGGTACAAATACTTCATCCCCTTTCCTAAGAACGGCCACCCAGATGCGAAAATCCGAAAATCGGATGTTACGCAGTGAAAACCGTCCCCGGATATAGACACATGCAACAATCTAATGATACGAAGAACGTATATACAATCATAAGATATCAGCGCATGAAGGGGAGTGAAAGCGACAAGGGAGGGGAAAACGAAAGACGTCTTATGGGAATGTGTCAGAATTCGATGATGCAAGGCTGGTGATGCAGATCGAAAATGACTAGTGATTTGGGGCTGTCATGACTCGTGTATGTGTCCGGTTCCGGAAGGTTTATCCCTTCTGTAGCCGCCTATGTGAATTTTTGGTTATCAACAACACTTCTGATTTAATCACGATAGCTGTGATTGCAAGGTCAAATGCCTACCTCTCCGCTCGTGGTCTTTCGATTCAAGGAGAGGCCTCTGTTGCTCTGGTCGACGGCCCTAGGCCTGAGACCCATTCGGGCTGAAATGTTATCTACAAGCCTATACGCAACATGTCTCCTCATGACATCCTCAGCGAAACATCTATTCAAGCAGAACAACGTTTTCAAAGTGGTCTTCAGCGGCGCTTATATCAGACGTTTTTAAAGTGTTCCTTCTTTGTCCTCTCCTTAGCGTCCCTTTCTTACAGAGCGTTATCCCTAGCACGTATAGCTTCATTCAACGTCCTCCCCCTCATACCCGACGGGCTAAAGTTGTTCGCCCTAAAGTAGCACCCCTCCTTATGTCCATTCCTCCCCTTCTGTCGTACCACCCCCCAATCCGCAAGACACTCCCAGCAAAACTCTTGCTTGCACTGTCGGCCTTCCTCTGTAGTCAGCACACTGTTCCCGAAACCCAAAGGCGGACGGCAGGCCACTCACAAGTCATATGAAAACACCCATCCCCCTTCTCAATGGCAACCCCACACCCCTCCCTCGGACAACCCCTCGTATTCTCCCTCAGATACCGCTGCGTCTCCGCCCACCGCGGATCCCCGTGCTCCCGCTGGCTCTTCGCCTGCTCGCACGTCAGCCCCCGGTGCCAGGCGGTCTGGCAGGTGAAGCAGGCTTCGTGGCGGCACTCGGAGCAGGTGATCTTTTGGGTGCCGCGCGGGTGGTGGTGGGGGGCGTGGATTTGGCCCGAGGGGCAGGGGGTGGGGTTGAGGCACCAGCGGAAGTTTGGGTCGGCGGAGAGGACGGTTAGGAGGAGGTAGCGCTCGTATTTGGCGAAGGTTTCTGCGGTGGCGAGGGAGCGGACTTCTTCGTAGGAGAGGGTGGATTGGCCGCAGGGGCATTTTAGCTGGTCGCAGGCTGCGGCGGCTTTGGTTTCGAGGGTTGTTTCTAGGTGAGTGGCAATGCATTCGCGGCAGATTTCGATCTCGTGTCTGCACTTTAGGATTTCTTTGGTGGGATATGACAGGACCGCCCACATCCAGGATCCTGCGAAACCTTCGCATGTCCGCTTCCACTCCTCCGGACTGCCGTGGTCGACTTCGTACTTCGTCCTGCAGCAGATCGAGCAGGTTCTTCCTTCTGCTTGGCGGCGCAAGAGTTTCGTGAAGACTGGTACTCCGGAATGGCGCTCGGTATCACCTACAACAATAACACCAGCCGGCAACTCTGGCGTTATACCATCCTCGTCCGGTCCCACTGTCTTAAATCTTCTGTCGAAGATACTGTACATCTTCCCTTGCTCCATGAGGTGCGTGTAGAGGGTTGCCGCTTCCTCAAGGACTTTTGGCTCCGGCCGAGGCTGCAGTGCCTCCAGAGCGCGTCGGAACACCCTTGCAGTAGCAAACTCGCTGACTAGACTGTCAACGTTGGTTGCTCCGTACGACCGCAAGCAGGCAGACAATGCTAACTCGGTGCGTATGTTCAAATAGCGTTTGCATCCTTGCTTCGGGCACTTTATGAACTGCAGCGAACCCAGATTGAACCACCAATCGGTTTTGACGGACACACTCAAGTGCTCGACGAAGCATTCGTTGCAGACCTTGTGACAGCATGGTGAGTACGTGGTGACTTCCGTTATCTCCTGCATACGAAGCGGGACTTTGTGCTTAATCTTCGGTGGCACGCAGAACTTGTCCTTTTTACATCTGCAGCAACGCTTCAACTTGATTGCTTTGAGGATGTCTGGTGAACACACGCCTGCGTCGATTGCAGTCGATGCTTTCTGCAGCTTCTCCACGCTTAGGGGTACGTCGAGTGAGTATTGAAGGGTCTGCCTCTCGTCGCTATTTTGTTGTTCTTCCATACGTGCTTCTTGCTGTTCTCCATTTTCGACCTCCTCAGTCATCCGAAGCTTGCCCATCCGCATGAGGACCAGAGATCGTAGGCTAGAGGGTGCAAGCTCTTTCAGAGCCGGTAGTTCAGCGGTGGCAACCTCCAGCGCAGTGTTTTCCGCTTGGAGCGTCTCGATGCTGAGCTCCAAAATGGCGCCCCGCTGCTTCTCTATCAGCAGGCTTGCTTCAGCCTCTACGCATCTTATTCGCAGATTCCGGACGGTATCGAACATGTTCTCGTTTACCGGCGCGGTGACAGACGCATACCAGGTAACCTTCTCCTGCAGGTAAGCATTCTGTTCTTTCATCGTCACACTCTCTTCTCTCATCCTCGCAACCGCCGTTTCCGACTGCTCCAGCTGCCCCGCGAGACTCTCATTCGCACGATTCAGCACCTCGTTCATCGCCCCCAAGATCTCCTTCTCCTGCCTCACCCCATGCAGCACCCTCTCACACTCATCATACGCGCTCTGATACCTTCCAATCAACGCATTCGCATCATCCAGCATCCCCTGCGACACCTTCTCTTCCTCCTCCTTCCGCACCACCTCTCCCCTCAACCGCTCAATCTCGCTCTCATAGCTACACCGCGTAGCCTCCTGCTCCGCGCTCTTCTCCTCAAGCACAGCACACGCTTCCTTCCGCGCCTGCAGCAGCTCGTCCCGGAGGCTCTTGTTTCTTTTTTCGAGGTTGGCGAGCGTGGTTTTGGTGCTGCGGTTGTCGCCGGTGAGGGTGGAGATTGTGCTGCGGAGGTCGGCGTTGAGGGAGGCGAGGTCGTCGACGTGCCATTTTAGCTGGTCTTTGCTGAGGGAGGTGGTGGGGTTGGGCTTGAAGATTGTGGTGAGGAGGTTTTTGGATGATTGCATGTTGGGGGTGAGGGGTGAGGATGTGGCTAGGCGGGGAGTCTTGGGGTTTAATGTGTGAACTGGGGTGAGAGTGATGGTGATGGATATAGTGACAGAGTAGGGAAAGTGTAGTTGTGATGGTGTTGCTAGGAATCCAACAGTCCCAGGATTAAACCCAATCCTGCAGCCACAAGGACCGTGGGTTTATGAATAATGTTCAGAAATGGAAGCCTACCATATTCTTGCAACAGCTAGGGTACAGCACATACATATCAACCCCTCCCCCTCATGCAACCGTGCTCCAGCAACTGGCAAGGCTGCATACAGCCTCGTTCCGGTCATCTAGCTTCCACCTTCAACATGCGATACTCAGGCCCGACTGTGTATTGTTTGTCTCAGCCTCGTGCTTTTGTACCGGATCACATGTCAACTCTAATCAGATAGCTAAACCTCAAAACCAATGGAAATGGAAGACTATGAGGCTCTTCGGCTTGGAATGCTATGTAGAGTGGTAGTGCCCAGGTGGGGATAAATGGTGGGAGACTTGCGCCTGCAGGAGTGAACCTGGCCGCAGCTGCAAGGCTGTGCGGCGTTGGTGCGAGGCTGACTTGGGGAGCTGCGCCAAGGCTGCGTTTTCGTATCCCAAGGTGGGTCAGATGCCTCAGGAACACTTTTATAGATTAGCGATCATCATGGACAGTAACTGATGCAAATGGAGGCTGTCTGAATATAGAGATGCGTTGGCACGTTGTTCGCATTTCACGGAGGGTGATGGTTGTACATTTCCTAATGCGGCTAGCGGAAGGAAGCGGTCTTGGCAGCCTGACGCGTGGTGCTATTTTTACTTCCTATATATGTTCTGTAGTTACAGTGCAGTAGTAGCTCGAGCAATCCTTTGAACGGAACACGCGTCTATAGAAGCAAGTGGACAGAGACTTCTGAGCAAGCTGCTATTCTCGTCCTCTTTACATCAAATTCTGAACTTCCGTCAGGACCGGATATCCTCCGGGTGCGGCTCGAACGAGCTTGAGCATCAGACTGCTAGGTCTGAGTTTTACCAACCCTTCCTCCGCGTTGATGACCTCAATGCCTTCGCCGCCTATGGCAGGTCTATCACGAATTGCTAACCTCGCTTTGTATAGAAGGCCGCATCCCGTAGCGGCGTTACCACCATCCACTACTTCTATAGTTTTCCAGGCCCGAAATGGAAGCGACCGATATACTACGGTATCTCCGGGCCTAAGCTGCGGATCCGTTTGACGCAGGGTGGGAAGAGATTTTACAACATATGGCAGTGAGGGCAGGATTCCTGCCATCGTTTCGGGAAGCCACTCGAATGGTCGAAACGCCAGCGATTCCTGTAGCAGATCGCCAGAGCGCGGACAGCGAGACTGGAAACGCCAATCTTTCTCACTGGACGACAAAGGAATATCTTCAAGGTTCGTAATGGCTCTTGGATGGACTATCCCGCTCCTGAAAGTGGAACCTTCGATGGTTTTTCCTGCTGTAATAGGTGGCGCTTCGAAACGTTCTTGCAGATCGATCTCAACTTCCTTCCCAGGACGCACTGGTGTAAATTCAGCAAGACTCGCAAGCCTTAACAATACCAGTCCGCTACCTTGATGGATTACGTCAATACCATGCCCGTTCTCAGCCAGCTTGTCTCGAGGTGCTAGTTGTGCTTTCATTTCGTTATCTCGGTTCCAATTCAGAAAGGTTGCAACCATCCATGGTGACGGCTGAAAGCCACTTTCAGGTGACCGTGTCCAGATTTTGAACAGTATAGCATCACCAGGATCGACACTCTCATGCTCCGTACGACACTGAGAGGACTCCGTTATATCGCGTGGCAGAAGAGGCAAGTCGTCCAACAACCCCGGTTTTGGCTGCCTAAATACGGTATCTGGTAATGCGGAGAGATTGAAATCGAGTCTTTCTCCATTGTACGCAGTAACACTATTACGTGGGAGAAGCGGCATACCTCCATGAGCTGATGTGTTTATGACTCGTTCATCTCTTGTTGTGAGGATCTCTCGTGCTTCGGCGAGGCCGTCATTTTGTTCGTTGCGAGCGACTATAATGAGCTCCGAGTTCTGGATCGTCTTCACATGCAGATTTCGAACACCTGCGCCGTTTGCCGCGGTCATGGCGGTTGCCGCAGGATTCTCTGGAATCTTGACTTTGATGTCGAGCGCTCCAGTTGAGCGTTTTGTCTCTGCTGCTGAAGCCCGTGGCACAGCTTGAACGGCCCCTTCATTGGATAACGCTTGGCTTCGGCAATGCTTGAAGAGGCTCCCAGCAGCTTCATTTGTGAACCCGGCGTCCTCATCGCATATTCTCTCTTCGCTCGCGTCCGCAGCGGCAACATCCCTAGGTTGATCGTTGTTCACACCGTCTGTACCTCCATTCTATGGATCGGCATCTTTGGATACGACAACAGCCTGCTCCTTCTCCTTCTCCTTCTGAGGCGCCGCCTGCACCAGCTTAGGATCAATCAGATCCGTGAACCTCAATTCCAACTCTCCGTCGTCTTCCAACTCTCCCTCCTCGGAGTCATAGCCGGCCATTTCAAACTTTGAGAACACCCGATCCCCCTTGTCGTCGTACTTGACCTCCCGACGTGGGCGATCCCTAACCGCAAGTTGAACTCTGAATGCGCCATTACCGAAGAAAATGAGGAGCTTAGCCGTCTTGTAAGCGGATATGATTGGTTGCCAGTTTGTCCTTTCAGACATCTCCAACTGCTTAAAGGCGAAGATAACGCCCGGCTGGATGTCATGAGCTTGTAGGGCGGGGAGATCTTGCACCTCCTTCGGGAGAAACGGTAGGTCATCCACGATGACTGATGGTGTTGATGGTGTCTTTTCTGGAGACGGGGCTTCTGCCTCGTCGCCGTTGACGGCTTCTTCTACGCTTGGTGCAGGCTGATCAGCACCATTAGGCGTAGTTTCGGGGTCGTCGTAGTTCAGGGTAATCGAAGGCTCTTCGATCTCAGCCTCAACGCCCTCATAAGCCTCTTCCGCATAGAACTGCGCACTATTACGCTTTCGTTTCTTCCCCTTCTTGCCATGCAATTGCTGTGAGGGGTCCCACCGCTGCACGAATGGGAATGGCGGCGTGCTGAGCTCAATGTCATCGTCAACACACTCAATTGCCGACAGCTTGATTTTCTTCTTCCATGCATTGAGGTCAACTGGTTCCTCAGGCTCTGCTGCTTGGCCATCGCCGTCTGCCTTGTCAGCGGTCAGAACCTTCTTAGCGCCGGGCAACGAGTCTGCCTTGGCCTTGAGATCGACCCTAAGCTTATCTTCATCTGCTTTGCTTTTGGGAGCTTTGAGTCCAAGCGAGCCGAACAGCAGTCGTCTTGAGCTCGCCATATCCAGACGGGCTCGCTTTCTTGGCGTGGTCTCATCGGCAGCACCGGATCCTTGGCTCTCAAATTGAGTATCTGGTTCATCCAGTGGAGCCTTATTGGAAGAAGTGGACTTCGAGGCATCAGCCTCAGTCGGAATTTCCGACTCATTTGACACTGGGGCTGGCAAAAGGTACGTTCCTACATCTACACCACCTGCCTCTAGTGCGTCGAGCAAGCGTTGTCTAGCTGCAGCGAACTCTGCACTCGATGCATCAGTCTTAGCAGCATTTCTTGTTGCCTTTGCGGTTTTCGTCTTTTCCAACTGGACTGCAGCTTCCGCATCACCTTGAGCAGCTCTTGCTTCGAGACTACGTCGTCTCTTGCTCTCCATCCGTCTCTGATTGCGGAGTTGAGTGGATCTCTTGCCTTGACCTGGCGGCGTCGTAGAAGGTTGTACGATCGCGGGTTTGGTAGCCGACTGTGCCTGAGGTACCGCAGTATTGTCCTTTGGTTTGTCGGAGGCTTTGCCAGAGGGACGGATTGGCATCACTTCGGGCGCATCCTCATCGCTCTCATCTGAGCTCGTACTGGCTTCCGAGCTCTCTGTCTCCGAGCTTGAACCTGAGCTTAAGCCATCAAATGAGTCTTCACCGTCCGAGTCTGACTCACTGTCTTCGTCTTGATCGTCGGATGCATCACTATCTGAAGTTTCGTCCGTCTCGTCGTCCGAAGCATCTTCTGAGACAGGCTCAAAGTCCTCATCTTCTTCTTCATCCTCTTCACTGTCCAGATCCCCGTTGAACCGCACTAGTGCACTGTTCCCGTTGGTCTGTGGCGGATCCATGAATCGAACACTCTTGCGCTTTCTCTTTTCCTTTGTGCCGCTCCTCAGCGTCTTTGGGGGGGCTTTTGTCTGTGCATACTTGTCCGCAAGCTGCTTTGCCTTTTGCATAGCCTCAAATTCCGCCTCCTCGGCCTCACTGTAGTCTTCTTCCTCATCGTAGCCACCATCTTCTCCCTGGGGTCCTGCTCCGCCCGTCAACCCTGCCAAGAAGCTCTGCTTTCTGGCTTCTTGCATTGCTTCACTATAGGGGGCGGGACCGTCTTCCTTTCCTGAGCCGTCCACAACGCTGCCCATAAGGGTTTTCAAAAGAGGTGCAACAGCCTGACTACTGATAGCGTCCACGATATCCTCATCATCGCCTTGAGTGAGTTTACGCCGTTTCTTCGGTGGTATGTGCACATCTGGCCGATCTGGGCGTCGCAGGTATCGTTTGCCGTAGCCAATGCCATCCAGCAGGTGTCGTCCATCAGACGTGATTTGTGTGCGTCCAGCGAGATATCGCGATCGTACTTCGGAAGTCTGGAGTGGTCGTATGCTGGGTCAAGGTTAGCATCCGGTCGGTCAGAAGTGACCGATCATACGACTTACGTGACATGGTCGCCCTCCTTGAAGACATTGTGCAATTCCATGAAGTGAAGGCACTCGAAGCCATCGACTTCGACAACGTAGTCTTCTAAGCCCCATTCTGCAGCTTCAAGAGGGAAGATCTCGTCTACATCCTGGAGAAACTGGTCCACAGTCTTCGCCTTGGAAGCTTGATCATCCTTTAATATCCAGTGGACTTGAGAGACCGGCAAGGCATTCCGTTGGATGCTTAAACGTAGCCTCATTGTGCGCCGGGGCCTCTCAATACGGCATCATTCTGCGAAGTGTCGAACTGTATCTCAGAAGGCGATGATGGAACCTAGAGGGAGGAAGCTCGGTGTTTGATGGATGAAATTATTCGGACCGAGGGGCAGCTTCAGCTCCAAGCTCTCAAAAGCGGGTAACTTTAAGCGAGATCGCATGTTCGGCTTGAGGGCTTGAGGGCTTGAGGGCTTGAATTTATTAGATTATTGCTTATGCATGCGATTCAGTGGCTATGAGGGAGCACATTTCCAATAGAGGCTTCAAAATTCGTCTCGTTCATATCCAAGAGGTATGCTCCACACGCCAACGCCAGACCGAACGACCTGTACAACGATTCGTCCACATCATCCGCCTGTCACGAAGACCCAGCGTTCGGTCTCGGTGTCTTGTCCCGCTGTCTGCCAATTCCCTTCCTGAAATCTTGCGCACCCATCGGACGCTTCTGCCTTCTCTCTTGCTCCTTTTTATCCATCTCCGCATCAGCTTCCTCACCTAGTAAGGTTCCCTCAATGGTTATGAAGCCCTTCTCCTTGTCCGTTGCTGGCGCCGCCTCAAAGTCCCTGATCCTGAACCGTATCGGCCCACCGATCTTGTTGCCGCTTCCATCTACGTAGTAGTCCTCTTCCTCCTCAGCTGTGTCGGTCTCTTTTGGTGTCTTTCCGCGGCTGACCCAGGTCCAACCCTCCGGTAACCGCTTACGTTCAATGCTCGCGTTGAACAGATTCCAACATACTATTCCCAGATGCCCCTCGTTCTGTAGATTGACATGCCCTTCTATCCATATCCCCTTCCTTGGCTTCAGCAACAGGAAGTCTGCAGTGAGCCATACGAAGCTGACCGCGTACTCGTCAATTGACCTTGCCAGCACTGGCGCGCCTGACCCGGAGCTCCCGTTCTTGCTTTCCGACAGCCTTGGATTGCTGTATGAGAGTATGACACCCTTTAGCGGCGGATAGTATGTGAGGAGGAGGGGTGATAGATGTTCCGCGCAAAGTCCTTCGACCGGGTAGTTCTGACTAATAGGCGAGAGTGCGAGGTAGAGTGTCGCTGTCTGTATGACGAAAGGGGACTGCGATGGGTCTTCCTCACTGGGAGCTTGTGCGGATGGTGGTATCGTGTCTTGGTCTGTCTCTTCGGCCGCATCTATTCGCTGCTTCTTGGTCGGAGATGGTTGGGAAGCCCTCACAACTTCCTGCTCTTCGTTCATCTCTTCCCTCTGCCGCTTCCTTGAGCGCTTCTTCTCCGACTTGTCCTTGCGCTTCTCCGAATGCGCGAGCGGCGTGCTCGGAACCACGACTTCTGCCGACATACTATTGGAAGTCTTCTGCAATTGAGCTTCTGCTGTTGTCGAGTAGGTGCAGTTTCATCAGCTGGAATCGTAGTGATCTTGAAAGTGCTTCATGGGAAGCGTAAAATTTCTTGTAGCAGCTTGAACCCTGCGTCGATCTCCCGTTAGCGCGTTCCCCACGAACGGAAACCCGGTCCGCACATTTCAGGAACATGCGCTCAAGGTGCTCAAACTTGCGAGTGGGCTGCCTGGCTTTGACGCGCCTACTGATCTCGCGAACGTAGCAACATTTCTACAATCATATCATGTTACTATAAGCCGAGCATCTTGCTGTGATGGCGCAGGACTTTGTCTCTCTCGCTGCGGCGTACTTTGGACCCAGCGTAAGCTTCCACCTGGCTGTTCGGGATCGTCCCTGCTAACAAGCTTTCGTAGTTTGCTACGAGTTGGATCCAAACCATATTATACGCAGTATTCATTCGCGCCGGCGACCCCAAGCCACAGCCTGGCTCTCCCCGATATGTAAGGGACTACAGGGCCATATACACGGCTGTCATCGTGGCATGGATGCTCTTCACCGTGTACGAGACGGACTGGAATGTCAGACAAGCTGGGGACTACTATCAGGTGCTTGGAGTACCAGTGGACGTGGACGAGAGGGCGCTGAACTCAAGATACCGGAGACTGTACGTTTTGCAGGCACCATCTTTTCGTTGCGGTCTACTGACAACTCCTTCAGGACGGCCTTGTACCACCCCGACAAGATCACCCAACAGTCACCGCTTTCAGCCGCTGAAAGTGAAGCCTTCTTCATCCGGTTGAAGCAAGCCCGCGATGTTCTCGTCGACCCTGTCAAGCGGTTCGCATACGACCGCTTAGGAGACAGGATCACGCATTGCAACAACTGCCATACAATCGGCGATTACCTCTGGTACGCCATATTCGTCGACAAGGCCGAGCAGATCCAATACGTGGGGATGCTCATGTTCCTGGTCCCCGCCCAACTATTCGGCTACCTCAAACAAGGCATCTACGTAAGCGCTCCCTCCCTCTTCCCCCTCCCTCCCTCCCCATCCCGTTACTAACCCCCCGCACAGTGGCGCTACCTCTCCCTCGCCCTAATGATAACCTTCGAAACCCTCACAATAACCTCCCCCACCTTCCCCCCCTACCTAACCACCCTCCTAAACCCCCTCCTCACCCGCCTCCTCTCCCACCCGCCCTACCTCCCCTTCCAAACCATCCTCATGACCCGCCGCCTCTTCATAGCCTCCTACATCCTCCTCACCCAACTCTCCTCCCTCTACCCCCCGTCCCCCTCTTCCTCCGCCACCGCCTCCTCAGCAGCAGAGCTCACGCAGCAGTTATCCCAGTTGGCGGGGCAGAACCTCGTGATGGCGCAGGCGGCGGACGCGCAGGCGAGTAGGATGTTGAGTCTGGAGGTGGTGCCGTGGGCGGAGGATGAGGAGGGATTGGGGAGGGTGAAGGGCATGGCGAGGAGGTGGTTGGTGGATAATACGGTGAGGAGTGATCCGGAGGTCAGAGGGGCGTTGGGGAGGGTGCTGCAGAGGAGGAGGGAGGGGGTGCCGCATGGGGCGAGGGGGACGACGTAGGGTGAATGGGGGGTATGGTAGATGATTGAAAGATAGACAATGATACGACACTATATGAGACGCATTTGAATGTGGTGCAGTGTCTCCGTGGTTACGAAGGGGTAGGGACTTGAAGTGTGAGCAACGCCTAATAGAGTTAGAGCAACAGAAAATAGGTCAAGTCAAATGCCAGTCGAACTCCATTCGCACCTGTCAAGATATCTAAAGATTCTGTCCCCAGCATAAATAAAGAACTGTAGCCAGTACGCTCTTCTCACATCTTCTCCGCAGCCAACTTCATCACATCAACCCAATTCCCCTCCTTCGGCCTCACCCTCCCAACTACCCCATTCAAATACTCCTCAACCTCATACCCCCACTGAATCAACTGCTCATCAGCCCCCCACTCCCCCATCCCCTCCAACGCAATTGGAATCTTCCCCTCCGTCCCCTTCACCGGCTCACCGTACCCCACCGGACAAGTCAAAGCAGGTAACCCGCAGAAATTAGCCATGGTGATGAACGTCATCGCCTTCAACTGCATGTTAGGATCCAGCTTGCCATTCTTCAGATCCGCCGCACCGCCGCTGATGTGATTGCCTAGGTTCGGGGTCGTGGGGTAAACGATGATCAAGCCTGGATGTGTCTGGTACAAGTACGCAAGATGCTTCATCATGACGTGGCGGACCTTCTGAGCTGCCATCCAGTCGATCGATCGGGTGTTACTGCCCACGGCGAGGATGATTCGATTCGCTGGCGTGAGGTAGGAGGTGTCGTTGAAGACGACGCTGACTTCACCCATGATTGAAAGAGCGTGGGCCATTTGACCTTCGGAGACGAGGGGTACGGAGACGTCGATCAGCTTGTAGCCGCGCTTTGTGGTCAGATAGTCTAGGGCTGCGTAAAAGGCTTCCTTGACAGGAGCTTCGGCAGAGTGTTCAATCCATGGACGATAGACGCCGAGTACTTTGTTTCCGGAAGGCTTCATCGCGCCGGGAGCGGGGAAGTTGGCGGAGGTAGAATGCTCAGGATCTGGTATTGCCATGACACGAAAGGCGGCGTCGAGGTCCAGCATGTTGGCTGCCATCGGCCCTACCACAGTGGTAGAGGCGGTGTGGAGGATCTTGGGTCGAGGACTGACACGGCCATGTGACGGCTTAAGACCGTATATGCCGCAGTACGATGATGGAATTCGTATAGATCCTCCACCGTCAGCGCCTACTGTGAATGGAAGTAGACCGCTACTGACTGCCGTAGCGCTTCCACTGGAGGATCCTCCAGGATAGTAAGCTTCGTTGTACGGATTGAGAGGCGTGCCTATGTTGGGATTGTTGCCGGTAACATCTGCCCTTTCGATTAGCCCGTCACTATCAAGGAAGAGTGGAAGGCCCACAAACCCATTCCAACCTCATGCATGTTTGTTGTTCCCATCATGATGGCTCCCTGTTCCTCTAGCTTTGCGTTACACCATGAGGAAACCTCAGTCGCTTCCTGCATGATCCGCTTGGTCCCACCTGTCCTTGCGTAGCCCTTTATCTGTGTCTCGTCCTTCACCGCGCAAGGCACACCATCAAGTAGACCCAAAGGCTTTCCCCTCTTATGCCTCTGTGTTGACGCCTCGGCGGCCTTGCGTACAGCATCCGCAATGGTGTTAACAAACGTAGTTGCATGTTTGGATCGCGGAGTAGCATCCCTGAGGATCAATGGAAGAAGAGCCTCTACTACAGCCGTTGGCGTAAGCTTGCCAGACTTGTAGGCTTCATGGTAATCTGCAACCGTGTAGAAGCGCGATTCCGGTTCGGCAGAAGGCCTCCTCGAAGGGTCAATGTTCGCAAGAGGGGTTTCGGTATTCCGGTTCAGAGCGCTCGGGTCGTGAGGGATGGGTATGACCGTAGGATCAACCCGGTATGCAGCATTCTCGAGTGCTGGTATGGTGCGAAGCACTCCGAAACCTGCGTTCCTCCATAGATATGCAGGTACGGCGGGTATTGCGCTGCAGCTGCGGAGTGGAGATCAGTGCTGATCAACAGCTTGGGGATATCACGAAGAGACTATTCATTCGACCTTAAGCACTTACAGAGACGCTGCTATCGAGAGAGGTACACCGCTCAGGACCGGATTGTTCTCCGCTGGGCGAGGTTTGAAAGGAAGCTCAAGCTGCTCCGGCTTGGGGTAGTTGAAGAAACGCGGGGAGCTGTCCATCGTATCACGCGGTAATCTCAGCGAGGCTGGCTATCTCAGAATGCAGCAAGAATCAAATTGATCTGAGGACTAAAGAAACCACTGCTGGAATTATAAGACATGTATGCATAAACAGTCACTCGTCAAATGTAAGCATGAGGGTTTGGGGGTGGATGAGAGACCAAAGCGGACAGTGTAAGCCAAGCTTTACATGCTGACAGTAAGCTGATGTGCTAGTTGTATCTCCATAAAGGTATACGCGCCAATGTCCGTCCTATCCTGTTCTTCAACGCTGAACCATGATGCTTTTCGCATGTTATGCAGAGACCGTTCAATCGTCGCCATTACAACCAAGTTATTGTATGCCCCGCAATGACCTTTCTTTCCATAGTCGTACCGAGACAGCCCCCATCCATCGAGGGCCCTGTTCGATTGGTCAAAAATGTCCGTGATATCCTTCTTCCAACGAGTCTGTCCGTGTGTTCTGCCAGCCCGGAGAGGTCTCACTTAGCAACAACCACCAATCTACCTATCCTTCTTAGGAGTACCATCGGCGGCAGTGAACTGATCACCGAGCTTGTTATACTCGCGGCCCAAACCCTCGCTTTGCTTCTTGAGGTTTTGCAAATCGCGGTCCTTGGCCTCGAGTTCCTTCTTGAGGCGGGCAATCTCACCAGGAGCACCGGCGTTGCCAAGCTTTGCGGCGTCCTTACCGCCCGCCTTAGGGTCGCCCTTGAGAGTCTTGACTTCTTCCTCGAGGCGCAAGACGTCGAGGATCATGACGTAGGTACGGTTGAGGATGAGAGACAGGAAGAGGGTGAAGCCGCAAAGATACATGTTGCGTTGGGAGTAGAACTTGCGGGCCTGAACCTCCATACGCTCAGAACCTCCGAGAACAGCGGCACTAGATTAAAATTAGCAGGTGCCCTGACGTTCGGTATATTTGGTGCACATACCCTCTAGCATTGCTGTCCTTGGACGCGGCAGAGAGCTCAATCTGCACACGGTAGACGCGGTTTACACTGTCAATGAAGAGAATAAGGATGAAGATAAACGTGATCTAGGAGTTCTTAGTATGCAATCGACACTAGCCAATCGGTGATGCCAACCTTCATCCCATATTGTAATTTCGCTATTAGCGGACTTTCCGAGATGAAAGTAAAGAGCTTCCTGCGCCAGGTGAACGGCAAAGGAACGATGAGGGACATGAAGATGACCATTTCGGTCACCAACAGTAGGAAGACCTGGGAAAGATACTGTCAGCGGTGGTGTTCATACTTTCGAACGGCATCAACAATGCCAATTCCTAGAAGTGGTGAAGACTTACGAGGCTGTAGTAGAGCGTCATTGTGAGTTTGTGTAATAGTTATTCGGTTGGATGAGGAGTGGTTTGATGTGAGAGGTGTTGATTCAGGGAGAAGGTTCAGCCACAAGAGACTTTATAGCTAGGAGCGAAGTGTGGGTTTGTCCAGCGATCAAGAGAACAAGTTGTGCTTTGGGAAATTTGACGTGTGAGCGGTGGAAGATCAAGTTGTTTGGCACTGGGCAGCTGCCTCCCAGCCCACTCGCTAGGACGTACGTCATGGCGTCACGTGCAAGCTTCATGCCACAAATGGTGGGGTACTGCCCTAAACGGAAACGACCTTGACCCGATTGGAGAATGGAAAACTCCAAATCGAAGCTAAGCTTGACATTTGATTCCAGATCTGAGAAAATCTGGGGATTCCGCAACAGTATCATCCCCCTCCAAGTGCGCAAAGATGGCTGAACTCGGCGGAGATACTGACGGACTTGCTCGCAATGGCGCCAACGGAGAGGTTGCGAACCCTATGGAACCATCTGAGTCGCTGAAGCGTCCGCCTCCGGATGTTCAGATGGAAGATGCGCATCCTCCGCAACCTCCCCTGCCCGGAGACTCCATGACCACAAGAGCCGAGAAAGCGGAACGGAACGATCTCACGGAAGAGTTTCAGAATCCGCCCCCTAAGAGGGTGAGGTTGGATGGTGGTGACGACGGGGTCAATCCGGATGGAGGAGTCAAACTTGAGAATGTCAGTGCCAATGGACGGTCTGCCCCTGCAGAGAATCGCCGTGGTATGGCGCCTATCAAAGCGGAGTAAGTTACGTGCCAACTGCTGTGCGCGCAAACAAGATGTACAGTCTCGTTGCTGACGTCTGAGCCTAGGTACCTTGTGAATCATTCGGGCACACGGGTTGCAAGAGGCGCCGACGACGATGCAGCTGAAGCAGCCGGACACGGTGAGAGAGGTGGCAAAGATGGGGACAACAGGAGCAAGAGGAGTAAAAAGGGCAAAGGCCAAAACACGGCCAGGACTTTTGGTAGTTGGAGGGACGCTATCCAGCTATGCAACTCTCGAACACACTCCTCAGAATTTGCTCCGATTGACTGCACTTTCGGCGACTCCTGCAGGCATGAACACAACATCCGGAAGTATCTCACAGAGGGGAAACGGGAGGATCTTACCACTTTCGGTGGAGTATGTCCAATCTGGAACGTACGCGGCGAATGTCCTCTAGGCTGGAAGTGCCGTTTCGTGGGGTCGCACTCTCAAGAACGCCAGACGGAGGACGGAAGACAAGAGCTGGTGCTTGTAGAGGATGAGGAGCGTAAGGCCAAGGCGAAAGAAGCTGGTATCACAGGAGAAGAGATAGGTACCGTCAATGTCGTCAGCAATCAGCAGAAACGGGAGCTTTCCAGCAAGAAAGTGACTACGCCCAAGTCAGAAACGTATCTGCAATACGTTTCCAGCCTCTATGAAGACAAGGAGAAGGATGACGCAGGCGATGCACAGACAAGCAAAGGAGACGCGAGAGCGAACTTCGTCGACGGGCCTTTGCGCCCCTCGGAAAAGAGAAGGATATACTATGGTGCCGAGACTCCAGTACTGGCGCCCCTCACCACACAAGGCAATCTTCCGTTCAGGCGGTTATGCGTTGAATTTGGGGCGCAAGTGACTTGGTCTGAGATGGCTATGGGACTTCCTATAATTCAAGGGCAAAAGTCAGAATGGGCGCTTATGAAAGCTCATCAGTCCGAAGCCACGCCGCCAACGGTTAATACCAGCAACATTATTGCGGACTATGATAACTCAAAGGACCTGAAGTTCGGTGCACAAATTGCTGCCAACAAGCCTTGGCTGGCTGCGAAAACTACTGAGATCTTAACCAGTCTGTGTCCTTCACTTCGTGCTGTCGACCTCAACTGCGGATGCCCTATCGATCTGGTATACCGGCAAGGAGCTGGTTCCGCTTTGCTCGAGAATCATGGCAGGTTAGAGAAGATGCTCAGAGGGATGAACTACGTCTCCGGTGATGTTCCGATCACTGCCAAGATCCGGATGGGCTCCAAGGACAACCAACCGACTGCGGAGAAGCTGGTGCATCGATTCGCTTGGGGGGGAGGAGAGGCTCAGGATATGGGTGACGGACCTTGTGGTGTGGCAGCAATAACCCTTCATGGGCGAAGCCGACAACAGCGCTATACTAAGCAGGCCAACTGGGAGTACATTGCCGATTGCGCTGCAATCGTTGACAGGCATAACAAGGAAGTCAACGAGCGTGCTGATACAGCTGACGACGCAGATCCCAGAGACCAGGCCAATACCAAAGACGGCAAGATGTATTTCATCGGCAATGGCGACTGCTATTCGCATGTCGACTACTACGATCACATCAAGAACGCAAAGGTGGATTCCGTAATGGTGGCACGCGGTGCGCTCATCAAACCATGGGTATTCGAGGAGATTGAGAAGGGGCAATACCTCGACAAGTCAGCTGCAGAGCGGCTAGAGTACGTGGAGAAGTTCGCGAAGTACGGTCTCGAGGCTTGGGGCTCCGACGAAATTGGTGTTGGAACGACCAGGAGGTTCTTGTTGGAATGGCTGTCCTTTGCCTGTCGATACGTGCCTATTGGACTGCTGGAACATCTGCCACCAAAGCTCAACGACAGACCGCCTGCGTACCGGGGACGGGACGATCTGGAAACTCTTCTTGCCAGCGACAACTACAAAGACTGGATCAAGATCAGGTATGTCTTCACCGCCTCCAACGTGCGTTGACCGCTGCTAACCGTTGGCCAGTGAGATGTTCCTGGGACCCTGTCACAAGGACTTCCGGTTCGAGCCAAAGCACAAGTCCAACAGCTACGAGATAGAAGCTGAGGGATAGATCATGAGTTGCGTCGCTGTTGCCCATGCGTAGCTGAAGTACACATAGACGTCCGCGCATTGACCCGAGCGGTCGTACTGTAGTTACTCAATTGACGAATGAGAAGCCCATGACCCCAATAGATCTGTACCTTGTGACATTGCTCTTGCCGCCACCATATGCATTTCCCCTGAAAATCCCCAACGGTGAAGCACACGCGTGACCCAAGAATCGTCCGCGTGGTCTCCCCCCAAGCGCGGAACATGCGAGCTGGGCTCAGCCGCCTCCGGTGCTCGGAGCGAACGAATGCCAAGACTCCAGCCGAAGAGCCGAGAATATGGCTGTGCGCTTACGATGCGACGACGCCTCCTCAGCCACGAACTTCTCGAAGTTCCTGAAATCTTCTTTCCAGGTTGTAGAACGTCAAACCAGCTTTGATGCAACGCAACGGAAATGTCGGCGGATACAGGCATAGGAGCCGCCCGTCGTAGCCGCGTGTCCAGTTTGTTTGTTCGCATTGTTAATAATCAACTCAGGGCTGGACTGTGGCAGCATCCATGTGGATATCGGGTGGTTCTCGTTGTAGCAAGCGGCTCCGCTGCCTCGGTCCTAAGTTGACGACCGACTGGATGGAGCGCTGTGTGCGTAACATCACAGGTTTTATATGTACGGACGTAGGAAGATTCGTCGCCTTACGGTGCGAGTCTGAAGGATTGTAGCTGATTCATGTTAACCGGCGAGGTTGTTGAGATCCACTGCGTGAGGTGGACGCCACATCCGCTCTGTGGCCGGTCGTAAGCGTAGGTTGCCTTCGCTTCCCTTATGTAGAGATTGTTACCATGGTAAGGGATTCTATGGGTTAGTAGTAGTAGCAGTAGGTACGTAGCAACAGTGATGTCGTCGGACGGATTTGTGATGAGACAAGCTCAAGATCGGACGCACAGCGCACACGACATCTTGCCCCTTCCGGCCCCAGTGTTTCGGAACCTCCGTGAGCGTTTCGTAGCCCCAACGATCTAGTTCAGTTCGTTCTTGCCAAATGAGGATTTCTTGTCTCTCATTGGACAGCAGCTGTAAAGTCAGTGGGCTCCTTGGGTCCTGGTGGATTGGCTGTTGATGCAAAACATCGTGATGAACGCCTGGACTTGCACTTGCCGGCGCGAACTTCGTTTCCACGAATTTTGTCGCAGAAGGTCTCCTCCATAATGGTGGGCCATGACATCGTTCGCTACGATCGGCACATTCTGCTGCATCGCCTGTGTGGTATGCCAATTTACATCTTCAATAATGTGAAGTGTGTGCTCGCGGAGATGGTCAGAGTGTGGCTTGGCGCCCACCCACCCTCGTTTATGCTGTTGCCCTGCATGCCCATGCCACTTTGCAGACCTTCATCCCGGAATGCGGCAGGGCTTGGCGGAGTAATACCACAGTCTTGTCCCTTCTGAGGTCGGACGTCCCGAGCTGATATCCCGTGTCTTGGCATCAAATTATGGAGGGGGGTCGATGCTAAACGTAACAGCGTGGAGGGAAGCTTCGGTAGGGTGGAGTGGGTGGGAGCTAGCAGTGAGGTGCATGTTGGAACATTTGGAAGGTTGCGCTAAGCTTTGTTTGAGATCGTGGTCGGGACGACCTTGACGTGTTTGGGCGGCTAGTTTGTCAACAGCATCTGGCTCGAACTGTGTTGCGGTGAGGGTTGATGGTCTGGCCAGATGTTGGATACGTTTGCGCTGGGTGCAAATTCAATTGTTGTAGCACAAGATGTCCTAAAGCTTGCGTATCTAGAAGTCCCTGCCTTATTCCCGACTGGTGGGTAGTTCACTTCCCACGACGGGCAGACATCCATCTCAACGGCAGAGCGTCCTACAAGAGCATGCCGGTACCTCTTGAACATTGAACCGGTCCGCTTTCACAGTTCATCAAGGCCTTAGGGAAACGGTCCAGCCTATGCGCCTTTGCTATGCTCATGCACGGAACATGTTGAATATCCGTTGGTTTGGCTTACGAGCACGGTCTTGGCGCTGTGAGGCGCTGTACGACGCAGTCAGCCTGAGGCAACGAGAGGGTGATTCTAGAACATAGGAAGCGATTGGGCCTGCATCCAAGCGAGTCCAAAAGCCGTAGACTACCCTACCTCAAGGTTGGTAGACCAACTTCGACGTTCTCAAGGCTGTTTGTGTTTCCTAGAGCAGCTCTCTGGTTGCCTGTTTCGACCAGGGCGTTCAGAAACTATGATGAAGCATATCGGTGCTTTATCCAGGGGAACAACACCTGCCATGACCTGACAGGGAGTTGAGGTGTTGCTGAGTCGCCAAGCGCTATGATTCATGCAGTTTATAATCCCTCCCAGAGTTTCAGTGCGTCTTCCGTACACCACCTTCCGTTGAGTTGGGACCAATCTGTGGCTTGGTGAGTCGCGGTAGAAGTGCGATTCAACCTACCAAAGAGGCCTCCCCATTAATCGACCGTTGCCGTGTTGTGCTTGGCGCTTCGAGGGACTGCTGGAACCCCTTGTACCACGCATACGACGTGACGGTGAGTGGTTACGAGCATCTTTCACGTGGTCGAGAGAGTCTTGGCGAGCATCGCTCAAGACGATTCAAGACGAGACCAGGGTGAAGGGTGAAGGCTCCGATGAACGCTCCAACGGATAATCCCACAAAACTGCCGGCGGCGGGCTTGCTCCCTCCATTCGGCGACGGATTCCTGGTCGAGAAACTGTCACTTTTCCGCTGTTCACCAGTTGCCATTCGTTCATTGGCTGCGAAGTGGCAATAAACGTTACTCGCCCAAGCGTTTACCAATTCCGCTGTCCCTCCTCCCTTCGGCCCTTACTTTAAGTTTAGGTCATTACCTTAACACATCACCCTTCACCTTTCGCTTTGACTTGATTTCCCATCCACACTACTCCGTCAGGGACATTTTGGGAGGAAACCTTGGACTCGGACATAGATCTGTATAGAACCATCCTACTACTTCACTTCTATCCTTCTCATCAGCTTTCCATCGTGCACCACACTTTTCGAGTCCACCCACTCGCATCCATACCCTGGCCGGCTAGCTACATCACAACGACGCATCTCATCCCGCCCAGACTCGGATAACATACTACTTCTTGGACGATCAGTCACTTTATCATCCCCACGCACGCACCGCTTTACCTCCATACAAAGTAAATACACCCCCTAACCGCCATCCTGGCCTCGACAAACAGCCCTCCACCACTTCACTACTCCCCCATTGTCAGCGATCGTACACGCGAGTCGTCCGCTGACAGCACTCCGATTAGCACCCCAGTCGTCACTGGATTGCCGCCACCCCGCCCTTTCGAACAGAAGCGAGACACTCTCTACTTCTCCTGGCACAGGAAGGGCATAGAGCCCAACCCCGCCGCTTCGACCACTTCACTTTTTATCGAATCGGACCTCCTGTTCCCGGAGGACTCCGACTCGAACATCCCGCTTTTCGCACCTTACGAGCAGCAGGCTTCCGCTGCTGTCGGCACAATGGCTGGAACCGCTGCGCCACTCGACATCGCACCGTCAGGAAGATTTGGATCTTCCAGCCCGCGCAATCAGGCCTCAAATCTGACTTCTGCGCTTCAACAGGCCGGCGACGGTGCATATCAGAGTGGACCCATGAACATCGGTCAGCCGAGCAGGAGCAGTGACAACAGGCTGGGAGTCAACAGACAGGAATCAATGAGCAACGGATTAGGATACTCTGGATCTGGCGCGCGGCCAATTTCAGTTAACCAGAAGCCGCGCAGGGAAAGCATGGCCGGTTCTCTACTGAACGGTATGAGCTGGGGTGGCGTTTCAATGGGTAGCTGGATTCGTGATGAGTGAGTCTGCCTTCTGCCAACACTGCTCAAGAAGATCTGCTGACGAATATAGCGTAATCATGGCCGGAACCTCTCCAGGTCTCGCATTCCAATCACCCTCCTACCACTCCTCTTCCTATCTGCCAAAGATGGAAGCAAACTTCATGAAGGATTTCGAGTGTTGCGGCATAACTTTGGATTCGCTGCACGAGCTGCTCCAGCACTACGAGGAGGTGCACGCCAATCAGCAACCACAATATGCTCAGCAGCCACAACAGTCCTCAAGGGCAGGAAGCGTTGCCGTCAATGGACCGAACACATCTATGACAATGGGCCAGAACTCGCAGTCACAAGGATTCCCCCAGCAGAGCTCCAGATATGGCACGAATGCGCAGTACAACACCAACCAGTTCCGCGCACCTTCAATGAGTCAGTACGGAAGAGGAACCACTCTGTCCACGGTTCAAGACGATCCGCTCGACGACATGGAACTGGACGATGCTCAACCAGCACAACCAGTGCAACAAATGCAGCAAGCCTTTGGCCGGCAGCAAGCCCCACCGATCAACGTGAATGTTGCAAACACCATGCATGGACACCAAGGACTCCGGACTTCAGCCCCAACTACACCAATGGCAAGCCAGGCTGGTTTCCCACTCCAGAACAATCCCACAGTTTCTTCTGTCAATACACCCGCACTGAGCACACAGTCCCTGCAACAACCGAACCGAACATCGCCCGATTCATCTGTGCCTGGAACACCCGGAGAGCTTGATCAGGAGTTCAATGGTGGCTTCTATGGTAATCTCAACGGCCTTCCGCTCGACCAGCAGTTCTTGCAGAACACTAATATCGACTGGAACAACATCAATCTTGGAGTGGGCGATGGATTGTCGAACCTCACCATTGACGAGCCTGCCAAGCGCTTGTTCAGCAAACAAGGAGGCTTTGGTGGCAACCAGATGAGCAACAGTGAGCTTGCAAAGAGGCTCCGCGAGCAGCAGCTCATGGCAGGAATGCCTGGTGGTCCTATGGGCTTCCCTGGCGAAGAAAACAAGCCCTTCAAATGCCCCGTCATTGGTTGTGAAAAGGCGTACAAGAACCAGAATGGTCTGAAGTATCACAAACAGGTTAGTCTCCGCAACGATTGATTATACGACGTCAATAAACTGACATGGTCAATAGCATGGTCATCAAAATCAGCAACTCAAAGAGAATGGTGATGGCACCTTCTCCATTGTGGACCCCGTCACAAGCATTCCATACCCCGGTACCGTCGGTATGGAGAAGGAGAAGCCCTACCGTTGCGAAGTGTGCGGAAAGCGTTATAAGAATCTTAACGGCTTGAAGTACCACCGACAGCATTCACCACCGTGCAACCCTGACCTCAAGATGCCAAATGGTCTACCTTTTGGTGCTGGCCTCGGCGGCGCAATGAACGTCAATGTTGCTGGCGCCGGCCTGGTAGGAATGGGCGGCGACTTTTAGTGCAACGTGGCTGATTGGCCAGTCACTTGGTATGATTCTATCTGATGAGGTCTGCAAGCGCTCAATATAATCAGGAGCCGTTGTGTACGGAGCTTTACTGCAAGTTCCGGACAACGACTGTCCTCCTAACCTCGACATCTTCGACATTGTCTCTGGGGTTGCGAGGATACTGTTGCTCTTTCACAAAAGTATGACGTTTCACGCTATGCTAACGAACTTTCCTTCGGTGTATCTGGATCTGCCTTTCGGCTTACGGTGTTGGGGAATCTAACGGCGCTTTTTACGGTCCTTGGGGTCTTGCCATCGTACTGCACCAAACATACGCAGTCAGCTTGGTGAGCTCCTTGGATACCGCGCCGTTTGTCGTACCGGAGAGCTTAGACTGTTGATACGTGGTCATAGATTTCGCTTCCCTTACGACGCAAAGATTCCCAGCTCATCGAAGCACTCAATCTGTTTGGTTTTTGACTTGAGAAAAAGACAAAAGTTTTGTGCAGTTTACTTGACTGTCTTTCCTTGTTCATAGATTTCGGTAGGCTTTGATGTCATTATCTGGACGTTCTTCAGCATGTCTATGCGGGTATGGGTAAATGTGTTTTCTCGAGCAGGGGAGGTTTATTTTCCTTCCTGGTTAATGTGCAGCAGCAGTTCAACCGACTGCGTTAGCTAACTAGATTGGTACTAAAGTATCCAATACGTCTGAGTTATATCTTTGTGCCAATATGTTCAGTATCTTGAGTCAAGATACCTGTAGTGACACGAGGCTTCTGGTACTGCCGACCTTGGTTACAGCTGGAGCAGCCCCCAACCACTGACATCAGGAACGGACTCCGATGCCACCCACGGTTCGTCATGATGAGTTCGGCCAAAGCATCGTTACCAAAAAGTCGAAGATCGGCTCGGCTTGCCGGTTACGGTAGTTAGCTCTTCGGAGGATCTAGCGTGTTGCAATCCGAACGGATGGACGATCTATCATTCACATGAACGCAACGTGAACTTATTTCAACGTCAGCGCTCCGATCACTTGCCTGATATATGGCACATCACCTCATTAGCCCGAAGGTGATATAACGCTGTCTGCTTCAGGTGAAAGCTCTTGCCTATCATGACTTAGTTCAGTGACATGCCCTCTGGTATCGCGACGAGCAGCGGGCCGATAGGAAGCAACGCCAAGACTATGCATTTGCCGACCCCAAATCGAACGTCCACACCTCTACCCACGGAATTCAACGCTGTACAAACGAAGCAGACGTAGACGTAGACGTAGCGCCAAGAGACATCCCCTAGACACAACTCCAACCAAAGCACAACAGCAATCCGCAAGCATGGAAGGCGGCTTCCTCCGTCCCCATCGCACCCCATACTCCCCCGCCCCGTCCACCTCCATCGCATCAACCTCCTTCCACCCACTGCCCCATCCGCGCGATCACCCGCTAAAGTCCGGCTCTGCGAAGGAATCCGCCTTCATCCGCTACATAGACCAAGGCATCCTGCGCGTACAGCGACGCTTCGCAAAGAGAGACGATGTCGACGACCCCGCCGACGAAGACACCACCACAGCCACGGACGAGTCCTCCGGGGTGAAGTCCGAAGACGAAGTCAAAGGCTACAAAAACTTCCGCGAAGCAGGCCGCGACATCGAAGCCCTCGTCGACCTCGTCTGGGTCTCCGGCACCCCCAGCCTCCAAGTCCCCTTCCTCATCCAGCTGGGCATGCTGCTGCAGCAGTTCATCCCCGAGCTGCCGCCCAGCCCGCGCGCCATGTTCCGCCTGATCCGCAAGATGGACACGGCGTTTGCGGGCTTGATCCAGGGGAGGGATGTCGATACGGGGGAGGTGCTGCCCGGCCAAGTGCCGGGGAGGGTGAATGTGAGTGTGACGGAGAAAGTGAGGGTGAAGAGTTTGGTGGAGAGGACGAGGGTTGCGGTCGCGAGGGTGATGAGTGAGGGGGAGTTTGAGGCGGGGGATGATGAGGAGGAGGAGGAGGAGACGGAGGAGGATGAGATGGATGTGGAGGAGATGGTGGAGGATGTCAAGGGGAGGTATGATATGGATGTTGCGAGGGTTTATGATAGGACGTTGGTGGAGTTGGGGGATACGCTTGGTGGGGATCCTATTGGGTTGCAGACAGAATGAGGTGTTACACGAGTTGGTCGATCGAAAGCATCTGAATTGTAGACATACAGTGACTTTGGATATTGTTCCACAATATCGAGAAAGAAAGCAAAGACCGCCCAAGGCATGGAAGGCTCGAAGGGAGTAGAATCGTAAAGGCGATTTCGTGTGGTGGATATCGGATAATTGCCTCATGGAGGGGGCAGAGGAGCCTGAGCGTGTAGCTGCAAAACTCAAGGCGTAGCTAAGAGAAGAAGGAACCCATGGACTGGCCGACCAACAATCAAGACTATATAAGTCACTTCGTAACTCGGATTACCATCAGCCACGGTGGGACAGTGGGAGAACGCATGGTTCGGTGTTGGATTTCTGTCCCATCGTGGCTGCCCCACCCCCTCGACGAGGCGCAGGTTCAATCCCTGCGCTGAGCTCGTCGACTTTCCGCCAAAGTAATAGTCCCGAACCCCTGGGAAGGGGAAGTGCCTGGGACGAGCCTCACTCTCATCGAGAGTGGGGCTTCTGGTTTGCCAATTTGGAATCCTATCAACCATTTTTGCCTGTAGAAGGCAGGCTATGACGAGGAAATTTTGATGAGGAGCTGTTCCACGCTCGTAGAAACATACAATGACCGGAAAACCTTGATGGTCAAGCCAGCAACACACCCCGGCGCCGGCACTACGGCATCAGGTATCTTTTGCGTGCAGGTGGAAGTTGAGAACGGTAAGGGCAATGGGAGTCGCATGCTTCACTGCGTGTTAAGTCTCATCATGTCTCAGCCGCGCATCTACGAGTGATCTAGCAGTGTTGCTCAGATTCAACGCGGCTCACTTTCATCGTATTTTCATATCAAGCTTTATGAGCATAAGCTTGGTCGCAGAATAAGACGTTTGATATCAAACCATTCAGATCTAAGGGGGGGGGGTAGTTGATCGTTTGTCTACTTCCTATGAGGCGATGTCAAGTAGGTCTCGTTTGTAAGACGAGCATTCGGTTCATTCACTTCAGATTGTGGAGAAAAAGTTCGTGAAATATCGCGTGTCGTCATTTCAGCTCCAAAGCTTTTCGTTACAGAGCTTCACGCGTCTTCGCGTCTCAACGCCTGTGCAGAACAACAATTCTTTCAATTTCCAATTACTGCTGTGAACTGCTTGTCTCAGTACTAAGCCTTTTGTCATATTCGCATTCCGCCAATCGTTATCAATGCAATGCCGACGTATCACGCAGTTGGTGTTAAGGTTAATCTCGTAGTCGCTAACTTACGAGACTCTACAAGTCACGGGAATCTCGATCTGCGCAATGGCTCCGAAGCAACCCGGGAAGTCAAAAGGTGTGAAGATATTCTGAAAGAGGGCCGCATCCTCAAGGAAACGATGGCTCCTGAGAAGGGCAAGGACGGCTGGTTCAACTATCTTGGTGACAAGGGCGATATGCCATTCATGATGGTAGAAGCTGGACATGAGTTATTCGAGCGCACGCCGGAGCCTACGACTCGACCCACTAGGCGGAGAGTAGCCTCCGGCGGCAGCGACGCGAGATCCACCAAAGCCCGTACAAAGACGCCTCTGGGGCCTTCCAAGCCTAAGGACAGCCAAACAATCGGTCGAGCCGGCGGACTTGTAGGAATGCCGCCCGTACAGCTGACTCCTCACGCACTTGGGATTACGCTGTCGCTATCAGAAAGGTCCTTCATTCGATACTTGAAGCCACACCGTCCTGGTTTGGACATTAAGATAGACATCTACTTCAATGGCGAATTTGCCGAATCAACCTTCTCGCCCTTCCGCATAACAAAGTCCGGTGACGAGCGGGACAAACGTACCCTAGTGTTTTCCGGTCGCCGCGTCCATAGATTCTTCGAACGACCTTGGGTTATCGTTCCGCCCGGTCAGGACCCTTCTGGTTCGCTACGGCCGAAGAAGAGGGGCAAGGCTGGTAACACTGTTGATGAGCGGTGGAGTGCAATTGCGAGACAATTGGCCAAAGAATCAAATGAACTTGGACTGAATCAGTACGGAGAGAAGACACCGGTCGGAGAATACTTGGCTTGTCTAGCCAAGATGGAGATGCCGGATGCTGTGAGAAGCATGCAGAAACCAGGAGCGCACACGCCCGGCATCATTGATGTGGTTTTGACGGTGGGAAAGGGTGTTAAGGACAGCCCAAAGACGCAGTATATCGGGGAGCCTACAAGGCTTCGTGACGAAAAGTACAAGAAGATCTGGGAAGGAATGGAACCACAGGCGGACAGTACGACGCAGGCTCCGATAGTGTTCGCTGGACCAAGTGAAGCTGGGCAATCCGCAGCTCCCGTTGCCCACATGTTGGAGCAGCCAGTGGATCATGATACTATTGATGGTGTTCACTCTGGAAGTATAACTGCATCCAGGAAAACCAGCAGACTCGGCCCGAACACCGAAGTAGGGTCTTTGACTGCTCAAGTACCTTCCAGTTTGGGAGCAGCGGCGCTTTCGACAGTGGACACGGATGACGCCAGTCAAGTGACAGGCTTTCGAGGATTATCCGGTATAACAGAGTACGCCAGTGCTGCAATTAGTGTAGACAGCGATGAGCCTGCATCAGACTTTGCACAGCCAACTTCTAGACGTGAAGCCTTGATAATGTCTGGAAAGAAGCCGCGTACAAAGATTATTGCAAGGGATGGGTTCGAAACCGAGGAGAGTGAATCTGATGAGGAAACCACGGCACAAATGTCAGAGGAAGAAGCTTTCGCTCACGCAGAAAAACCTCCACGAAGACGATTTATCCACTCGGATCAGGCTGCTGATGAGTACGCGGCAGATTGCTCACCGCAGTTGCCTATCGCTACGAAGCAGGCCCAACCATATTGGCAGACGCAGGGTCACGCGTTGGGTGGTCGACCGGATGCCTCTCCGTCTGGAACGAAACCGCCACCAGCTGCGGCGGATGCTTTTGTGCTACCTACCAACAGTAGATCTCCTTGGCCGCAAGCTCAAGATGGTGCTTCGAACCTAAACCAGACAACCTCAGATGAGCATGGCCGTAAAGCACGGGCTTACAGCGTGGAAACACTCACCAATAGTCCGCTCAGCTCTGCCCCTTCGACAACTTCAACGAGGTCTTTTTCCCCTTTCACAACTCCTCTGGTCAAGCCGCAGAGCTCAAGGAGAAAGGCAGCATCACCGACCCTCAGTGGAGACATCTCAACCAAAAGGGTGAAACGCGACTCTGCCGCTGGAGTGGGTTTTGCTGACGAGCTTAACGAGAATCAACAGCAGGCAGCAATCATGGCCACGGCAGACAAGGCATCACATGAGCCTTCTTCCGTAAGAGGCTCAGCTGCGAATACACCAATCCCCCAGGCCTTCCGCAACCCATTTACTGCGCCTACTAGACCGACGCGTCGCCCTACGTCTCGTGCATTTTCCGACGATGACGATTCCCTCACGCAAGCTGATGATGCGGAACTATTGGCGGTGCCAAGCACAACAAGGTCCGCAAGAGACGCAACTGGACTTGAAGACATCGACCAGTCTTCCACACCTCTGAGTCGCCAAGAAGCCTCAAGATCGCAAGTGATGGTTCAACGGAGGTCAAGAACTGGCCGGTTTGCCTCGGGGTCAGAGGTGCCGAAGACCCCTAAGGCTCCAAAGCCTCCCGTAGCGCCGAAAGGAGTTAAGCCTCCAAAGGAAAGTCGACGGTTCAGGGAACCCAGACCTCCAAGGGAGCCCAGACTCCCAAAGAGGTCGAATTCTTCAAAGGAATCTAAACCTCCAAACGCCGAAAAGCCGCCGAAGACTCCACAGAGTGCCGCCCGTAACAGCAAGAGACGGAAGGAGCCGGGTGTCCCATCTGATTCCCTCGCCAAGGGAATCTTCCTTCAGCAGACAGAGAATCTGACTACCTCGGAACTGAGTCAGGATTGCGTAATCACGTACGCAAAGCCGTTGGTAGACGGATACGATGAAGATGGTGTTCTGGACCAGCGTACGGGCATCAAGAGGCAGGTCAAGGCTGCTAGGGCTGGGGTGTTTGAAGAGCATAGTATACTTGTGGGAATGAGGTTTCTGATCGGTGAGATGTGAAGCAGGAAGGGTGCTTGGTTGGGAAGTGATGTACTCAGGGCACCTGTAGCTTCGTGGTTTAGGATAGTGCTTAATTTGGCTCGAGAATGGGCTGGCTGCTGCCGGAGTCACAGCGGTGCTGTACAATTTCATCTGCCTAGGTACAGGCCTCACGACTGTACGTACCTGTAGGCCGCAAGAAGTGCAGCTCTTGTTCAACAGTAATAGAAAGCATCCTACAAACTCCTGGCATTCCACGTGACCTAATCAGGCTGACTAAGGCGATCCAGCGCTTCCAAGCTGGCGTTTAGTGCTCTCTAATGCGGATGCATCTTCACCAAGTCTGATGCCTTGTAGGAGCTTCCAGTACCATCCGACGGGATAGAAGACAACTTTTGGACGGCAACCTATCAAAGTACTCGGTTTTCACTAAATGCTTGACGAGATTATATTCCTAGGGTATCTTCAATTACATGCATAGCAATACTTTTGAAATGATGCACTGTCTTCACAGTCCTATATTACCTCCTGCTACTCGAAGTCAGCAAGTGTTCCCCAGTCAGAAAAGCATGGGTTCTTACCTTATGCGCCGGTTGTCCGCAGGTAACTCTTGATGCAACTGACCTGCCGGCATCTCATAACCGCCTCTCGGGTCCATCTCATGAACCAGCCGGTTCTGGTCGCCGTACCAATTGTTGGGATCATAGCTAGTCATTGCCAGAGGGGTTTGCTTCTCAGTCGCAGCTCTCTTCTTATGCTGTCGCTCCCGATAGAAGAATGCACCCAGCGCAATGAGCAGCAACGCTGCCGATGGTACGCCTACGGCAACCCCAACAACTG
Source organism: Floridaphiala radiotolerans (assembly GCA_022813185.1). Classification (NCBI taxonomy): domain Eukaryota; kingdom Fungi; phylum Ascomycota; class Dothideomycetes; genus Floridaphiala; species Floridaphiala radiotolerans. The sequence continues at coordinate 264,515 of JAKLMZ010000025.1, read as the reverse complement.
TTACTTGGTTCAAGCCTGAGGGTGCACTACTAGGCGTGGTGCTGGCCGTAGTGGTGGGTGAAGAATCTGGTGTTTGGGACGGGCCGGTCGCGGTAGATGAGGCTGGTGATGCCGAAGAGCTGCCCGTACTGCTCACGCTCGCTGCGGTACTGCTACTTGACGAAACTGGAACTGATGCAGAGATTTGCCCGCCATTCTTGAAGGGTAACATGTTGACAACTCCAAGATCGATTGTCAACTTGTTGTCGCAGCAGTTGCCATCGTAAGCGCAACATTTCGACTCTTCATTCCGATCATCACAGGTGAGGACATTGGTCCAGGTACCTGTCTTGTCTGCACCATGAGCGTCAGCGGGCGGTAGAAGCTGCCGGATCACTGCGTATCTTACTTGCTATACAATCTTGAGGGCATCCTGACCCCCAATCCTTATCCGTACAACTTTGCCTGGAGTAGTATGATACTTGGTTGGAGAAGCAGAACCCCGTTGAAGTACAGAAATCCCAATCGTAGCAACATGCGCTCGTCGTCCTATCTGGAAAGCATACTGTGGTGTTCAAGGCAACAGTACCATTTGGAAAGAAACATGACTTCTGCGCAGCAGACAACGGTATGGTGATCGCCAAAAGGACAGAAACGAGTGACAGCATTGCGGCAAAGAGACGAAGAAGGTTGAGTTGTCCACGGCACGCGCGAAGAAGCAGGGTGGTGTACCTAAATACACTGCCTCCTCAAGGCATGGACCTGTTCCCAGCGTTTCAAGTAACGCTCAGGGGTGGGTCCCCGTGTATGCCTTGCGCACGGAATGCTATACACCAAAGTATAAGCGCCCATGTTGGTTGTCTGTAAGGCTGCGGCACAGTTCTGCGCTTAGATAAGAACAAACAGCCGTGAGACGAATTGGCGACATTGAAACAACTCCGCAAGAAAAGCGTTAGCATACCTCTGGGAATTATTCCCCATAACTTAATGTGGCTTTCCGGGGAAAAGACAACCAAGGGCGATGGTAAGAGGACTTATATTTGGTAGTTGTGGTTTGACATGTGCCTATGATGTTTAAGGTAGCCCCTAGGCGGAATGAACCGAGCGCCGGGACCAGCTTTGTTTAGATTTTGGAGCTTAGCAGCGAGCTTGACGTCAATTTCCATCATGCCATTCTGCCTCAGGGCAGCTGCTGTAAAAGATTCGCACTTCACGCTGGCCGTGATATTCACTCTCAGCATGCATCAATTGAACTTTCGCACGCGAAGGGCACGTCTATACCACTAAATAGCGAGCGACAACGCCTGCAGCGGCTTTACAACAGTGGTGGTGTATAATGCGCTTCGCGAGTTCTATTACCGGCAAGCCCACATCAGGAAGTAAAAGCAAGACCTTACCTGATGATGGTCGTGTGCCGAATGCAAAGAAGCCAAAGGCTCGACCTCCTTTGAACGTCAGGGACAGATTCCCCTGGTTCAATGGCGTCCTCCCACCGTACTCTGGTCCATACAATGTCTGTAATAAGCACGATCCGATCGTCGAGTAGATACTGATGATAGTCTAGGTTGGGACTATGGATATCGAGATTCCGGCCGAAAACCCTCGCACTTTCTCTAACATAAAACGCAATGGCAAGCACTTGCTGTCCCTGGAGACTGTGTTAATGACGGTATTTTACCCTTCCAGCGTGGAAGCTGCCTTCAAACGGGATCCTGCTGGCCATAAGAAGTACTCTAGGGAGACATGGCTTCCCAGACCAAGGCGACGAATGGCGCAGGGATACAGCAAGTTCGCTAGCTTACCCAGCAACGCAATGGTGCCTTGGTTCGCCGGAACAACCATGTTGACAAAATTGCCCGCTCGGCGGAACGCAGAGCTAGCGAAGTACTGGCCACCTTACGACAACCCCATGGGGAACCCTGGAAAGAACAAGAAGGAAAAGGGGCCGCAGCCGATGGGATCGAAATCTGAGGAAAAACCAGAGTTCCCGCTGGTCATCTTCAGTCACGGTCTTGGTGGTTCAAGAACAGCATACTCGGGCGCTTGCGGTGAGCTTGCAAGCTATGGGTTCATCATCATTTCGATCGAGCATCGGGATGGCTCTGGGGCACGAACTTACGTCAACCATTCTAAGGAAGGTGAAGGAAGCATGGATGAGAGGGAAAAGAAAGGAAACACCGATCACCTCAAGAAGGATCGGGAAAAGGGATATGACAGGATGGACTACGTTTTTCCTGAAAGCAACCCATATGATACACAACCGAACAATGAGCAGGGCATTGACAGCGAGCTGCGGGCAGCACAGCTGGAGATGAGGCTTGCTGAGATTGACGAAGCATATCGGATTATCAGTCAAATCAATGCTGGCAAGGGCGAAACGGTTGCACAAAGAAACCTTCGGCGGGAAGGCTATATCGGCTCCAGCTCTCGAGGACTTGAAGGTGTAGACTGGGATGAATGGAAAGGCAGAGTCTTACTCCATCATGTAACAATGGTCGGCCACTCTTTCGGCGCAGCAACTGTCATCGAAGTTCTGCGGCATACAGACAAATTCAACTGGGCTAAGCAAGGCATTATCTACGATATTTGGGGGGCGCCAATCAAGCCTCCAGCAGATGATAATCATAAAATCCAAGTGCCGCTCTTGGCCATTTCCTCGGAAGCCTTCATGTACTGGGAGGACAACTTCAACGCTTGCACGACCTTGATGGAAGAAGTGCGGTCACAGGGAGCATTGGGCTGGCTGATCACCGTCCGCGGCACTGTTCACCTCTCTCAGTCCGACTTCTCCCTCCTCTACCCCAAGACTCTGGCCTTCTTCCTCAAATCGACCGCTAATCCGAAGCGCGTTCTCGACCTCAACATTGACACCACGCTTGAATTCCTCCGTTTAGTACTCCCTGCGGATACTGTTCGTGGACTAGGAAGATCTTGGGGTGGCGATGATCTACTCGGAATATCGGTCATCAAGCTCGACGAGGGGAAGGTCCCCAACTTGCACCGACCCAAGTCCGCGAATATCGCTTCCAAGTTGAGGGTGGAACACGAAGTGCGCAACCGGATATTGCCGAAGTTGGCTCGAAAGATGAAAAGGGCAAAAGATGGTCCGAGCGACGGCTCCGGTGAGATCTGGATGCATGTTGCACCAACCAAGGATGACCTCCAGCGCTACGGGATCACTGTAGAGGAGGTACTCGAGGAGAGCAGTTCGAAGAAGGGAAAGGACGACATGTACTTTTCACAAAAGCGCTGGCGATTACGAAGATTACCAGAGGGCATGGCACAACATGAGCACGCCATAGGAGCACAAGACACATGATATGAGCAGAGTATCTCCCCATCGAACATGTACACGTGGGTGCAGTTGCTGGTACATACATTTCTCGACGCATGTTTACCATGTGTCAGCACCAAACACCGAGCATTAATCGCTTATTGTAACTGTTTCGGTCCCAAAGACAACTGTCCCAACCGTCAGAACGCCTGATACACCCTAGGAACCGCTCAACATACGCTGATCATGGACGCCGTAAGAGCTCTGTCAACATCCTTTCTGCGATAGCCGGGTGCGCCTCCGAGACATACTGCGTTTACCAGGAGTTCTGTTCTTATCGTCAGTAACCTACTCTCAGACTGCGGTATTGCGCATTGGGCCTCGACAAACCTTCAATCATCTTCGTAACATCAATCGTAACGGTCCTCTTCTCGTACATGTGGAAGCTGCTCTTTTGCGGTGCGAAGACACCAGTATTTGCATACGTTGCTGCACCAGCCAACAAGTTCGTCGTGGTGTTGTCAAACGCTACTGGACCCTCGAAGCCTGGCATCACAGCCCCAGTCTGCGTATCATTGAACGGCAACAAGTCCATGCCCGGGTTGCTGTCGGTATTGAATGCGGACCCTGTCAGGCCGTTGAGACCATCCATCGCCGTCGTCGGAACCTCGTCGTTCAGCGATGGTGTGAGACCCATCCAACTGCTGGCTATTGTGGGTTCGTAAAGCGGGCCTTGCATCCAATTTTTGTCTAGGTTTTCCTCAGGCAGAGTTCTGGAGGGCGGGCTCAGGGGCGGAGGAGAGTGAATGGGCGACTCTTCCATGCCCACCACTGTCCCGGCAGATGTACTCCAGTCGCCGCTGTTCGCTGGGGACGATGTGTTGAGGTTGGCGTTAGGAGCCATGTCGATGATCTCTGCCTCCGCGAACGAAGCCTGCGGGTTTATCCGTATGCCCTTCTCCGCTAGGTAGCCTTCTACGTCATACGCGTCGAACCACTCGCCTTCGTATCCAGACATGTCGATGAGGGCTTCGGGCGATGCGCCGGCTTCGTCGCTATGCACCAACCTCGCTACACTCCCGTCACCGATGGCTTGTACCCTGTAACTGTTCGGCCGCGGGATGATGTTCCCATGTTCATCCCTCACTGGATAGTGCGTCCCCGCTCCACCCAGGTTGATAAACGGCGTCTGCCAGAACTCAAGCGGATCATCGATCGTCTTCGTAAGCAGACTCTTGAACCTATTCTGTATCTGGCCGCGTGTGCCGTACATCAGCGAGAGCTTGAACACGCGCTTGAACACCGCGGGACGGAGATGGGCTTGGCTGATGAGGTGGAAGCCTGCTTCGAGACTCGCGCGGTGGAGCCGGCGTGCGAAGGTCTTTTCTTGGAAACTGTACGTGTAGGGTAACGGGAGGCTGACGGGGGAGGCTTTACCTGTGGTGGCGGAGAAGATGCGCGTGTGGTCGTCCATGTCGGGGATGTGGAGGCGGTATTGCATGCTCTGGTAGGTGTTGCGGTAGGGGTTGTGGCCGTTGGCGGTGCGTTGGAAGCGTTGGATCGTCTGTGTGGCGGGCTCGAGGGTTTCGACGGGGTAGAAGGACTCGGTGGAGGCTTCGGGGGTTTCGAAGGTTTGGGTGTAGCCCCAGCCTATATCTAGGGTAGTTTGGGATACGGTCGTCTGGCTCTGTGTGCGCTCTGTTTCAGCTCTTCTGCTTGAGACCGTCTGGTTTTCGTCGGGCGTGGTGCGGTCTACGGACGGGTTCTCGTCATCATCAAGATCGTCGTCCGTTTCTGTCGCTGCATGTCGAGCAAGATTGATGAACTGCTCCGTCGTGCCTTTAAGCTCTCGTGCAAGCTCCGGCTTGAGCTGCATGATACCGGAGCTCATGGCGTTGTCGTTGAAGCGGAGAAAGGACTTGTTCATCTCATCGATGGTCTCCTGCAGCTCGTTGACCCGCTTCTTGAGCGATTGGATGGTCGTCTCTTTCCGTAACCGGTATGCTCTTTGAGCAAGCCGGATCTGGGTTCTTCTTCGCTGGACATGGTGTCAGTGATAGGGCTTGTGATGGGGGCTTGGCAATGCAGGAACAGCTGCAAGGCTGCAATGTAAAGTAGGATATAGTTCTGAGAGGGTCCCTTTGGACACAACTTACATCTGCAGCGGTTTCATCTTGAGGCTCTAATCTTGGCCTGCCCCTTTGCTTCTTGTTGTCGTCTCCTGAATTGGCACGCGTCCTCTTCCGCCGGTCCTCCAGATCCATGGCGTTTGACCTAGGCTTAACGGATAGTGAACTAGATTGTGTGCAACAAGCGAGACCCTATGATGTTTTGATGTGTTCAGTAATCTACTAAGCTCTTGCGCCTGCTCCTTGCCTCTTCGTGGACGATGCTTGTTTTTCAGAGAATGTTTAATCTTTTGTATGCCCGCTACGGTAGATTTGGGATTTGATGAGTATACAGCGGGCTTTCACATAAGCAGTTTCGCACCACCGGCAGTATTAAGCAGAACCTGCGTTTCGGCTCTTGACAGTTTCGTGCGATTTAGGACACCCGAGATTATGTGAGATACGATCACGGTACAGGTACTTTAGAGAGGAAGACGTGGAAGAATGGCAGCAGACGGACGAAGTGACCGGACTACTGCGGGTACCGTTGGGGGCCTGAACGGTGGTGAGTCTAGAACAGCGTTGTGCCTGACTTCCTTGGCCCTATTTGGAAGAACGAGTATATATTTTGTGATTACTCTGAAGCAAAGCGAAACGGATGGGAACACTACATCTATATCTTGCTTCAGCTTGCACTGTAGAATTTGGTATGGGGAGCTTAGGGCCGTAAACGGTGTTGCGTGGAGTTGCGTTGCTCTCCCGCTTCGTCACTGCTGAGGGTTCAGGTTGCTAAAGGTGATCAGTAATCGGTCCTAAGCATGCTTCTACCGCGGTTGGCGTCGTCGTTTGGGTGCTTCCTATTCGCTGGGAGATAAAGATAACTGCTTACGGGATCCCGAACGCCTTTTGCTTTGACATGTTGCCCAGCGATGTCTCGGGAAGGGGTAGGGCTAACGTTAAGCACACGTGAATGGCTATAAGAGAGCGTAGTGATCCGGCATGTTTGGCCCGACTCTGCGCGTGAGAAGCATTTCCGTCTTGGCGTGGTGTTTCTGAACATGGCTTGTTCCGCTAAACTCCCATCAATCCCGTTCAGTCTCTATATGCACGTTCTTGAAGATTTAGAAAACTGCATTTCTGGTCTTAATATCTATCATTTGAACGTGCGCGCAGTCACAAAAACTCACTCAAGCTCTGTCTTTGCTGATTTCAATAAGAAAGTCATGACAATCAAAACTGTATAAAAATCTCTTCTAAGATCCTGTAAAACTTTGGGCTGGTGTGTCGGTGTGTGAACGTCAAGACCCAGCCAGTGGGCTGCACCAATGTTCAAGGTGATTCTCTCTGTCCGGTACAGTGATTCAAGGCTTGACAATCTTAAAAATCGTCAAAGGGTACAGGGATTGCTCAGCTGCCGGTCTCTAATGGGATATGAAGCTATCCTTGCTGCTTGGTCGCATGCGCGCCGTTCAGGTCTTACGGTTTTCTGAACGACGCAAACTACTGGGGTGCTTGAGCGCAGCAAGTGCCAAAAGTCCTCCAACGAGCATTCCTAGTTCCGTATCTGATCTACACGACGTACGAAGCGAGTGTTTCAGTCTTTCTAGCATTGATTGCGCGGCTACAAGGCACTGCTCTGACGGAAGAGTGAATTGCAAGCAAAGGCAGATGCATGGGGCGATGCACACCGTGAAACAAACCACTCTGATGAAGACAATGACAGTTTCTGGTGGGTACACTCGGGAAGAAGGCCTGTATGTGTCTAATGTAGAACTGTCTATATGATGATATATATGTGAAGCTGCCAGTTGCCTAAGGTTTCAGGCCCGTTTGCGGCTCTGCAGCTAAGCGAGGAGCTAGAGGTCTACTTCCTCCCTCACTTTGGCACCTACCCACCTACACTCTCCTCCACCAAGCATCAGCTGCTGTACATCACCACGGTTGCTCGGCCTCACGCACGTGCACAACACCTACAGTACCTGCTCACTCTAGATAGTCTACAGCGTTTGTTTATCTCAAGCACGGCTGGGCAGTTTCGGTGCTCTTTCAACAAGCGTCGCCTCCAAGGCTACCTCGTCCTTTGTCTTACACTGATCCATCAACTCGCTGGAAAGATCACCGCAGTTTCTGCGACTTGCGTCCTCGTATCTCAAAGCAGCCCTTGTGTCCAGATCGTGCCAATAGTCTGTGTCTTTATCCCTAGTTCTCATCACCATGTCGAACGCAACAGTGGTGGGTAATCAAATCCGAGCATAGCATACTTCCTGGTGAACACCGGCGGCGTTTGAGCATCGCTAACAGCGCTGTGAACCACAGGGCGCCACGTATAAGGAACTGATCGAGCGTGTCATATCCAGTTCGCAAAACGATTTTGAAGAATGGGGAGTCGATCAGCAAACTTTGCAGCAGCTGCAGCAGGTAGGTTGCGAGCGTCTCTCATCTTTGTCCAGTTTTGCACTTCAGCTTGCGAAATAGTTTGTCGCCGATTTTCATAGTTTCGAGATTGAGGTAACAATATTCTGGGACCGGTATCCGAGTTTTGTCCATCGTTTTGTTGAAAGCCATGAGTTGATGGCTGAAAATCTGAGTGTTTCTGCGACGAGGGCAGAAGCGGGGTTTTTGAGGAATTTCTAGGTGGCAGCGGGTGGGCTGGGGCTGTTATTTGCATCTTTCTTATACCCCCTGTCCCTTTGATGACTGGTCAAAATCTACCCCGCACCTTCCCTCTTTTCGATTAGCGCTGGTCAGCTGATCAACCCTGAAAAAACAACATCATCAGAAAATTGATAGGGAAGGGTAACTGACCATCCAAACAGTCATGGCAGAAGAGGCTTTCAAGCTTGAAGACCGCTTCATTTCCTTGGGACCCGGCGCCGGTTCCCGAGCCTGCGACAAGGGTAGTCCCTTCTAATGCACCTCCTCAACAGGTTGCTGCACCACAGCAGCCAGCTCAAGCCGCTGCCAACGGTCAGGGCCAAGTAAGGATCAAGCAGGAGCCGGGCTATGACAGCAATCTTGCAAACTATCCTGGCCAGAATGGCTACTCCAATGGCGTCTCCAATCCCCAGCTGGCCTCTCAGAGGGCCGCAGCTCTTGCTCAGCAACAGTTTGGTAACCAGGCGAATGCAAGCATTGCTGCGCTCCACCAAGCCCAGTCTGGTCTTCCCCTTCCTGGCCAACAGGTTCGGCCACAGAATCTGCAGTACCCGGCTCAGCCGGTGCAGCAGTATCAGCAGCGGCCACCACAGTCCGGCTATCCCCCGCAGCAAATGCCGCCGCAGCCAGGTCAGCCACCCCAACAAAGGGCCACTCCTCTTAGCGCCGCTCAAACCGACGGTAGTGGGGACGCAGACGCCATGGAGCAGTGGAAGGCTCTTGTTGCGGAGCGACGAGCGGTAAGTGCAGAGGACCGCGAACATGCCGATCACTTCTTCCGCCAGCAGCTCGAAGAGATGAGCAGGCAAATGGATAGCGGACTCATGCTTCCCCTTGATGAGCAACCTTCATCCAATGGTAAGAAGCGTGCCATCAGGAAGAGCACAACCGCTGCTGTTGCTTCTGTTCCCGTAGACAATGGCGAAGGCCCCAGCACCCTTACCGTTCCCCAACTGGACGGAGCAGACTCGGAGGATGAGAAGGTCCCAATCGAGGATGACGAAGACGCCATCAACTCTGACCTTGATGATCCCGAAGATGACCTCGCTCAAGCCGATGACGACGAGCAGGATCTCGGCGAGTTGATGCTGTGCACCTATGACAAGGTCCAGCGCGTCAAGAACAAGTGGAAGTGCACCTTGAAGGATGGTGTCCTCCAAACAAATGGAAAGGAGTAGGTCCTCCTGAGGTGAATTAATGTCTTGATACTGACATCTGCAGGTACCTTTTCCACAAGGCTCAGGGCGAATTCGAGTGGTAGGCGCCATAACCCTCAGAGTCAAACGTGTCGCTTTGTACAATTCGTTCCATATTCATGACTGAACCGTTGCTTCTCCGTCTCTAAACTTGGTTATTGGCGCATCGGAAAGGTTCAGATATCGCACACCTCTTTCTTTACTAACACCTTGAGACATGACTTCCGGATGATGCTGGCTCGTTCGTTCGACTGCTGAGCCTTTCGTTCAATCTGCTTTGTCAAAAGCCTTCACAGTCGGTCTCGAAATACCAAAACCATACTATTATACTTTCGCGTTGTCGCAGGATTTGCATCAGGTTACACAACAAGTCTCTATTTCGGAGACTGCCAGTAAGAAGACGTATTGCTCGTCACGAGCAGGCTCGAATACTGCTGACGGGCAAATCGCCCAAGCTACCAGGCGCCGATGGGATCCACTCTAGCTCAAAGGGCCTAGGAAACATGGGGGAACAGCGGATCTTCACTCTCATCTCGTTCTTCTATTCATCGGCTTAGTATCTTGTCAAGCCCTGCTGCTCCTGAAGCATTCATAGAACCAAGCAGGCGCTGCATGTACTTAGAACAAAACGACCAAATCACATGACGTGATCATTGAAGTCTACTGAACTCCAAGAAGACCAGTCGATCCCATTAGTCCGTTCAGCAATTGACATCTATATGAAAGATGCTTCCTGGGTATATCCCCATAGCGCCCTTGTATGCAAAAAACGATCAAACCAACCCAACGCCGTGCGACCCCTTATGACTCATCCTAGAAGTCCTCCGGGTTTATATGCTGCACAAGACAAGGTTAGCTTTTGACAGGCAAATCTAGATTATGAAAAGACTGAACACTCACCGACCACTCCGGCACCTCCTTGATCTTCTGCCACATAAACTTCTCCAACCGATTTGCCGCCTTCGCATACGGCGTCGTCTCATTATTATACCGCCGACAATTATCAAAGATCAGTTTCGCATCCCGGACAAAGTCTTCCGGCGTCGGATACAGATCCTTCTCGTGCTTCTCCTCCATCGTCGCCAGGTCCATCGGCTGCTTGATCACGTCGTAGTAGTCCGCCACCTCGTCCTTGTTCACAGGCTGCTGGAAGGGCCACGCGTTGGTGTTGTTCTGTAGGTCGTTCAGGAGGTGCAGGAGGGCGTTGTAGTTGGGGCCGTGGCGGGGTTGGCGGGCAAGCTCGTCCATGTCAGGCGACCAGCCGCTGGCTTTGATGGCGGGGATGCTGAGCGGGTCGATGGAGGGTAAGGGGTGGCCGGGCTTGACGCTCGTCCATTCCTTGGGCGGCATGTGGATGATGTGGGATTTGCTGACGGCGCGGATCTTGGCGTGCACCGCTTCCTTTTGCTTGAGCAGCATGCGGCCGGATTCCAGGTAGCGGATCTTGGGGACCATGCTGCACTGCATGATGGTGCCGCCTTCGTAGTCTTTGATGTAGCCCATCCAGCGCGACTTTTCGAGCGTGATTTCTTTGGTGAAGCCTTGCTTTTTGAAGTAGCCGATGGCGTAGTTGTCGGCGTAGGTGAGGAAGTGCATCACGTCCGAGGTGGCTTTGACGTAGTCTTTTAGGTGAGACATTAGGTGCGCGCCGTAGCCCTTGACTTGTTGGTCGGAGGAGATGGCGCAGAAGACGATTTCGGCAAATTGGCGTCCTTTGAAGGGTCGGTATGTGATGCCTCCTACCACTTCCAGGGGTTTTTTGACGATGGCCATGGATAGATGTGTTCGGTCGTATACAAGGCGCGCTATGTAATCCTTCGGCATCTTAGGTAGCTGCTTTTGGAATATGCACTTGAGCCCGGTAAGCACGATGAAGCTTTCTCGGGAGCCGTCATTGTTGACTACGCGGAATTCGATCTCGCCGTTGCGCTCTTCGATAACTGCGGGCTTTACATGTTGTTGTGAGTATGTAGTACGTAATGATGGGTTTGAGAGAGTGTCGCTCACTTTCTCAGGGAATGGTACGGTCCGCACTCCTTTCGTCTCAGGTGGCGCCTCGGTATCTGGTGTGCTGGAGGATTTTATGCGCTTGGTACGGTCATTGTCAAGGGCCTCCTCGGCCTTGCGCTTCACTTTGCGGGGAGCAGGCATGTCAGTATGTCTACCGAGAACTTGAGGAAGTTGGGAGCTTGATGGACGCGATTTGAACTTACCATCTTCCGCCATCTTCAAGCACGCGTCGCTCCGAGAAGAGTTTCTTTGTACGCTGTCAGCCTGGAATGACGGTTGCCGGATGCGCCTGTTGGGAGCGTTGATGCCAAGCTTTACCCCGGATATGGGAAGGAGGCGGGATCACTTCCGCTCGGCAGAATCTTCCAGTCCTTCACCGCCTAGCTGTCCAGAAAGGGAATGAAGCCAAGTTGAAGCTCGAATCGCGCGCTCAGTTACCTCACGATCAACGTCGAGTCAATTGAGTTCTTGCGCGTCTTTTAATTTTCAGCACGCGATTGTGATGTCTTCCCCTCTTCTCGACATTTGGGAAGCTGCTGCCTCGCAGCCGTATCAACCAGCTATTCCTAAAAGCGCTCAGTTCACGGTCGGATTCAGTCTGCTCGTAATTGGTCGGTTCTATACGCTGCATCGTAGAGATGATATACTGACTTACCGGATAAGCTGTTCTTCTCTCTGGTCTCTTCGGCCTCAGTACGCTACTGTGTCTATTCCTGGCCGCCTCAGCAAGTGCTAACCTCCGCTACAGATCGGTCTTTGGTCAACCTTCCGTTACTCGGAGTTCCAGCATCGCTTGCATTCGGGTATGTCAAACGAACACAACTGAAGGAGGATACTGATATGTTGAAGCTTCGGGGCGGTATACATGATCTGTGCGGTCGGAGTCTACGTCTAAAAGTGGCATATACCTTGCATCGAGCGCGGCGTTCCTTGGTGTACAATAGCAGAGGAATGAAACTATAAGGATCTCCGGGCCCGATATCAGAACTGCCTTTTGCTCATATACTCACGCCACTTGACGGATTCTGAACTTGGACTACATGGCTACGCAGGACACCTTGGGCGATGCCCCCCTTTTTGCTGCCGTGACCAGCTCCACACGTCAGCTTTACTTGCTACTACGATGCATCAGTTTCACAAACAAGGTACAGGTGCAGCTACTGCCAGATCGACTCCAGTTCAGAATCATGGATTCCAGCGCCATGGAAGGTTGGTGCAACCTTGCGTTCGTATTCAATCCCTTTACTAACCGTTGTAGCGTCTGCTGCTCTCGACAAATCTTTGTTTACCACGTTCCAGTACAACGGGCCTGATCCCCATAATTCTCAAGCGGACCTGCCCGTATTTGAAATCTCCCTGCCAGCCATACTCGAAACCCTGCAAATACTGGGCCTTGCAGACTCAAGGGATCGTCCTATCGATGCCTATACAAGCATAACCGCTACCAATGCTATCGCCTTCGACAGACGCGTGCTTGGTATGAACGGTATTTGCCGGTTCTCGTATGTAGATTCGGGGTCGCCCTTCTGCATTACCCTCGAGGAGACAGGGGTACGCACTGTTTGCGAGCTCAACACGTTTGAGCCAGCTTATACTGAGGATATCCCATTCTCACGCCGGGCACTTGTTGCCAAGATTCTAGTGAAGGCGAGCTCACTATTCGATGCGATGTCGGAGCTTGCTACAACGCCCACTGAGAGACTTGTTGTCACAGCTTCACCCTCAGCCCCTTACTTGTCCTTTCTGGTCGCTGGGGAGATGGGCGAGACGACCGTGGATTTCGACAAAGATTCACAGATGGTTGAAGCTTTTCAAGCACCGATTCGAACAACCAATGCGTACAAGTTCGAGCATGTGAAAAGAGCAGCACGAGCAATGAGCATCGCTGCCAAAGTAAGCATTCGGATAGACAACCAAGGGGTGCTCAGTCTACAGCTTATGGTTGAAGGCGAAAACGGTAGTGCTAGCTTCGTCGACTTTGTGTTTGTGCCTTTGATTGCGGAGGAAGGGGATGAGCACAGTGCAGAGGACGAATCGTCAGATGACTTTGGATCTGATCTCGATGACGACTTGCCTAATGGGCATGGGTGATCCTCACGCATATCAAGGTATGCATGGAGCTTCATCTCACTTCTAGTCTTTTGTGAACGTACATGAATCCCTCACAAAAAGCATGGTCGCAAGTAATACATCCTTCAAAACCGCTTCCGTTTCTAATGTTCGTCCTACTCAAACCCTCCAGATAACATTCCCCTGTCATCGCGAGTAACCGAAATTCTTCTTGTGGTACTCATAGCCAGCGTGTCCGCAAGCTCTGCCTGTTCGTTGTTGATAGCTCCCTCTAGAAGAGCATTTATAGCAGACTCAACTGGATGCTCTTCCGGCCTCGCCTCCTCGTCCTCTTCCAACCGCTCAATAACCAGCTCCAGTTCGATTTCTTCTCGGTCCCCTTCCACTTCTCCAGCTTCCTGGTAGAATCCACTCTTCTCGCCTCCTGCTGTTTGTGTTACTGTAGCATCGGCGGTGGAGATTTTGAAGGTGAAAGTCGTACCTTCCGCGTTCTCCCCGGCTTTGGATGCATCTGGGGCCGGCTCAACGTGGACCTCAAGCTCTTCACCATCGTTAGCGGCACCGGAAGTAGTTCGCGAAGGGACACGGAACGTACGGCCAGGTCCTGAGCCAGTTCTGGGCTTCTTGGGTGGTGGACCAGGGTCGCGCGGTGCCTCGGACCTGCGTTTGGGTTTGCTGGGAGAGCTTCGTGGAATTTTCGGCTCGACATTATCTTCGATTGATGCGTCGTCTCCAGCTGATGTATCATTGATACCCGGCGGAGGAGGACCATCTTTCTCGGCCCCAGAGCCGGGAGGCGGAGAGTCACCGCGCCCAGCGCCACCCATCGGTCGCAAGACAGTCCAGTAATCATCATCCTTCCAATAAACAAGATTTGTCGCCTGCGTCCTCGCCCCCAGTGTAGGCAGATACTTCACCGAATAATCCACCACCATCTCCACCTGCTGCATCTCCTCGCTCCACTCGTAAAGCACGACATAATCCCTCTGCTCACCCTCATCAACGAAATTCAACGCCTCATGCATATACTTCCTCGCCGGACACGCAGGCTCCTCCGCCGAGAGCTGTAGATCCCAGCTCTCTCGATCGTCCTCGAGAATATCCCGATAGTGCAGCACTATATGGTCAAATCTGCGTTGTAGGCGGGCGCGGACGGTGCGCCAGGAAGATTCGCCGTGGGGGGATGTTGCGAGTGCGTAGGCGCGCCAGAGGGAGTGAGGGCCGCCGTCGACGAGGAGATGGTGGTATTGGGTGCCGTTTACGGTGAGAGTGGGGGCGTTGAGGAGGGTTAGTTGGGTTTGTCGGAGGGCTAGGCGGGCTTCCTCATCGTTCTGGGCATCGGCATCTGCTTCGGTCTCTTGTCGTTCGCGCTCAGCGTCCAGAGCGTTGCAGAGGTCGCGGTTTGTAGCGAGGTCGGCGTGGTCGATGTTGTGGGTTGTGCAGAGCCGCTGGAGGTCGACCTTTTTCATGCCAGTGAGGACGGTAGTGCTGGGTATAAGTTGTGGGAGTCCATCTCGGTGCGCTTTGAGGGTGTCGATCAGGTACGGTTTGTTCTCTGATGCCGCCAGTGGAGGTTGGATGGAATTGAACAAGGTCTTTAGTTGAGTCTTGTTCATGGTCTCAAGGACATCGTCGTCTGGCAACGTGGGAGCGCCTCCTGTGGCAGCCATCTTTGCTGGTGAGTAGTCAGGTATTTCACGTTATAATTAAGAATCTCCCCGCGTATAGTCTACTTCAGGTTTGAGGAACCATGGCACCTGTCCATATATCAAGAGAAAATGGGTAGCGTATGCCCTCAAGCATCCTTTGTTAGACCTGAACTGACAACATACCGCTTCCGGCCTCACGATCTGTAGTGTTCCGGATCCGGGCATAATGTTAAGCTATCACATCGAGACAAAGCGGACGCGCTCCTTGGTATTGTGTTACTCTGGCAGACAAGTAAAATTACGGACAAACTGATACGGCTTTAAACTAGTCAAAAGCATTATGTTGTATTGAATGGTACATGCCCTATCTACGCTAGATCTAATCACGAACATGGTACCGACTCAGAAACAACACCAACGCCCAAAGAAAAGAAGATTAGAGAGCAACGACGTGCTCCTTCTATTCCACGAAAGTCAATGCATAGCTTCACTCACGTCGGAACAATGGACTGCGTCCATCCCACATACCGCTTTCGCCCGACGGGGTCACGCGTAGGGATTCAAACCCCCAACCAGGCTCTTGCTCATCATCCCACCCGGGTTCCTGATCAGCATCTGGGTTGGTCTCTGAATCGACTCTCTGTCTGACTCTCCTTGGTACCGTGCTAGGATCATCTACTTCGTCGTCTGTTGGTGCAGGCCTACGCCTACCGATGATCTGCGCTGGCGGGACAACACGCTCCTCAACTTCCACCGGTACAGTGCCAGAGGGTCCCTCGCCCCTATCTTCTGGTTCTCCGAAGGGAGCATCCTGGACATCCTCTGCTGGTGCGGGCCATTGTCGTCTTCTACCTCCAGCCGGAGTAGGATCGCGAGTCCGTTCCGGATCACGAACGAGAGCACGCCCCCCTGGAAACCCCGGTGCTGGAACCAGAGGACGGCCTCCCGGAAACCCCGGTGCCGGACCAGGAACCTCGTCCAGCTCGACCGTCGGTGCATCTCTGTCAAACTGCCCCCGGCGACGGCGAGGATCCGGTCGCCGTTCGGGCGGTCTAGGGCCTGGCTCATCAGGATCAACTTGGGTGGAAGCTTGTGATGAGAATCCTGACGATTCAGAACCAGGAGGTCCCTCTACAATCCTCAGGCCGTCCTCGTCGATTCGCCAGCGTCTTGGTAGCTCGACGAAGGGCAACACATTCCCGTATTCGTCGAAGCATGGCATGAGCAGTGTGAAATGTTCCATCGTACGCCACCACACCAGCCTTATGGGTCTGGATGCTTGACCCTGCCTGAACCTGTAGTCTCGGTAGTCATACACCCGAGTGATACCGCTATCAGTGAGCTCGAACCGCTCGACGTAGTGGTCGTCGTGTATCCAATTCAGGAAGTCAAGCATCCGGGCGAAATCTATTTCAACGTTCGGATCATCGTCCACGAGGTCATTCTCCCACCTGGGACGCCTCCAACGCCAATACTCTGGAACTTCTCGAGTATCAAAGTAGTGTGCCATGGCCCTTTGCGCATCTGCCCGGACTACACGCCAGGCAGTCTGGCCGTCTGGCTCGTTCCTCCCGATGGCGTACGCGCGGAAGAGAGCGTGCGGCCCACCGTCCACGTTGATCTGACGATACGGTTCACCATGGTACGCCAGGAGAGGTTGGTTGATGAGCTCGGTTTCGAGCTGCCTGCGATGTTCTCGTTCACGTTCCCGTTCGCGCTCTCTCTCTTGATGTCGACGCATCCGTCGGCGCAAATCTGCGGCAGCTTCGGCGCCATATAGGTTTCGAGGTTGTTCACGCGGCTGCTAGCGCGGCTGTTGTTGTTGCCTTGGTGGTTCTGCTCTAGGCCGGTGGCGTTGTTGTTGTCTTGGTTCTTCTGCTCTGGGCTGGGGCCGTTGTACGATGTTGTGTATAGTGAGATTGCGTATAGAGAAGATGCCTCTGGTGAGGTGGTCTATAGCGAAGTCGCCTATATGTTGAGGCTCTACGAGCTGTCCGTTCACCCAGGTCTCGACCGCATAGGGATGCACTGGCAAGTTGTTTGTTGCTCTTGGTGCTAGTTGCCCTGCTGCCCTTTCGTGTTCTCGTCGCCGAACAGCTTCAAGTTCCGCCTCTCTCTGCCTCTGTCTCTCCGCTTCCCGCACTTTTCGCGCTTCCTCTCGAAGTGCGCGCTCTCTGTCCCTATGAGCTTGTTCCTCACGCTCCCTTTGTCTACGGGCCATTACGTCGGCATGACGCTGTCTACATCTTGCTTCAGTGAGGTTGGCGTGCGCCTCTCTTCTATCTCTTTCTATGGCACGCACTCGTGCATATTCAGCCTCATGCCGCCTGCGCCGCTCCGCTTCCCTCTCGATCTCCGCAGCTTCATGATCTCTGCGCTCTCTTCTCCTGCGGAGCTCTTCGTCTGTGGGATTCGTCCATCCCGCGGCTTCGACTGGCCCGCGCCGCTCCGCTTCCCGCTCAATTTCCGCAGCTTCACGGTCTCTGCGCTCCCTTCTCCTGCGGAGCTCTTCGTCCGTAAGACCCATCCATCCCGCGGCTTCTCTAGTCCTTCGCTCCTCGTCAACTGCTGCTGCGCGTTGTCCTCCGTGAACACTGGGTCCTGCGCGTTCTCTCTCTTCCTCACCATCTTCGTTGAGGGGTTTTCCGTTCTCGTCCGTTCTGTACGCATATACGCCGTGCTGGTTTTCAGCGAGCATGGCTTCTAGCGGTGGACTTCCAGGAGGGGCTTGATCATAAGGGGGGGGTCCTTGATCATCTCCATGCTGTGGCGGCCAGTGTACGTGCAGATGGAAGCTGTTGTTGGTGAGAGTATTCACGTTGTGGTTTCCGTTGTCGTTGATGAAGAGGTTTCCATTACCGTTGTTGTCATTGTCCATGTATCTGATGTTCACGTCAACAGAGCCGCTGAAGTTTCCCGTGCAAATGTTGCCGCCGCCACCCTGCCCATCTGCGGATCCGTCGCCAGTCATTCCGGCTATTGCTCCATCTCCAAGTGCATCTGCATGGGCATTCACAGGTCCGTTTGGAGGCGGATTTGCTGCCAGGTTTCCTGTGCCGTTGTCGCCTCCACCACCATCACCTCCTTCTGCTCCATTGCCTCCTGCTCTGTTGCCTCCTGTTCCGCCGTTGCCTGCCCCTCTGCCATTGCCAGCGTTACCAGCCCCAGCATCAGGCTCGTCACCATCGTCATCATCGTGGTCATCATCATTGTCAGAGCTGGAGCTGGAACTGGAGTTATCATCGTCCCCGGGTTGGCCCCCAGCAATATCCCCTAATTCATCGCCAGCAGGGTGCTGAACCGGTCTCGCATCCATGATCATCTGCATCAGCTGACGCGCCGTAGCATTTTCTTCGTAGTCTATACCGTGCTGATCGCAAACGGCCTGAAGTTGAGTCACGTTCATGTCCATGATATCGACGTCAGGTGGCCACGCTGGAGCCGTGCCATGGTCGTGTTCCAGGATCCTCCTCCGCAGGATCGCCATGGTGCTTGAATAGCCTGTAGGAAGGTGTCTGAGTTCACACTGGGTTCTGAGCTGGGTCACATTCAAGCCCTCCAGTTGTTGAGGTTGAACAGGCTGTGGGAGTAATCTACGTCCTCTTTTGGGTGGCATTCTGGCTATCTTCTCAAGCTAGCGATAATGGCAACAACACGGGAGCAACAAGAAGCCGGGTAAAACTGAATTGGGCAGTATTTTTCGGACGAGCCATTGATGTCCTGGTAACAGATACTATATACCTAAAGACTTTCTTTGTCTTGCATAAGCATGGCCGAATACATTACTTCCGGATTCGTTCACTTTTGACCGAATAAGGAAGTCTTTGTTACCTGGAATATTCACCGGAGAAGAGATACAGTATGATGCCATTGGTTTCTGGAATAGCGAGAAGCGCAAGTACGTTTGGTTTCGAGCACCCATCCACGGTTCCTAGTGACATTATTAAAGAAGCAGAAATGTAGGAGGCAAAAGTCATGATAGTAAATGGCTACCATGGTTTTATGGGAGTAACTTGAAACATCAAAGGACACAAGATCTTTTCATCAGTAAAAGATAGAGGAGCAGATCAGTCATTTTTGAGACTAGAGAGCGGACGAGGAGATGCCATCCATGTCCACCCTCGATTCCAATGCAGACCACGGAATGAGGCAAAGAACTCGGACTAGAACTCTCTACGTGAAGAGGGTGACTAGGTGAGGTAGATTAGATACAAAGGACGGAAAGGGGATTTCGAAGCACAAGATGAGCACAATTGAGGAGTCTTCGTTTCGTTGGCCTCAATGGAGAGCATATGAACATACCGTCGACCACAACGGTCATTATCGATGGAAAACCTTACCTCTTTTATTAAGTACAATCGCAATTGCCGCTGGTTTCTGGACGGAACCAGTATGTGTGAACACAAAGCGACAGGTCGATGGAAGTGAACACAACGCGATTGCACCAGCCATATTTTGTGAGCTCTGTAGAGACTGTGAGCACCACTAGGAACAGCAGGTAACCTGAAATGATTGAAAGGGAAGCAGAAATACGTGATTGAAAGAGTAAAAAGTAGGGAGGAAGTCTGAAAGCGGCGTGTGAAGTGCAGGGACGGAGGTCAAAGCCCGCTAAGCTCGATCCGGCACAGGCCTTGGCGCTCCTCTGTTGTACGCCATCAACGGCTTCCTCCTTCAGCGGGTGGTTACGAGTAACACTCCAGATTTACCGGAGCGGGTCCGACATGTCGTCCTGGAGCAGCTGCTTTCCTCATTGTTTATAATCCTTGTAAAACTGGGGATATGTTACACAGGATGGGCCGGCATTGACCGAGGTGACAACCACTATTAGAGGGCTAGTCCTCCAAATGCCGGTGCAGCAATGGTCTCGGTAGAAGCCGACATAGGTCTCGAAGATGAAGAAGGATACGACTATAGAAAGGCAAACAGATGAAGATGCACGCTCCACCGTTGTCTTCGTCATGGTACGATGCCCTCGGTCAACGAAAGCATACCCCCTTTGAACATCAGCAATTGTGTGCAACTTGTAGTTCCTTCATAATCCCAAAGTGGGTTGTCGTCTCATTTACGATACAACGCTGAATTGACAAAGCACAACAAACACAACAAAATTGCGTGCCTTAGAGCGTATACCTGAACCCCTCCTCAGCGCCCTCATGCGCCTCGATCACAATCTCACCCCTATCAGCCTTCTTGTTATCAAAGTGGAACTTGATGCTCAAAAGGCCCACAATGACCAGAATCAGAAGCGAACAAGCCATACAAGCCCACAGGCCGGGACGGTAGCTCGGCTGATCCTGGGTCCTGAACACCAAGCTACCTGCGATACCACCGATGCCACCAAAGCTAACCAAGGTTGCGGAGCAGAAGGCACGCTTCCACTGTCCGCGGATGTTGTTGGCTTGGTAGGTCATGCAAGCGGGGATGTTGGAGTTTGCGCCTGCGGTGGTGAGGAAGACGCCGAAGTAGCGTACACCGACGGTCTTGTGCCAGCCCTGAGCAGTAAATGTTAGCCTCTTATTGATGTAGAAAGAGTCAGCGCTGGCCGTCTTACCATGATTGAGAGACCGATGATCGTAAGGATGGCGTTGAATGCAATGACTGGCCCACGCATGCGGTACTTGTCGCCGAACCAGGCGGTACCGTACATGACGAAGCCCGCAAAGATATATGGAGGAGCGACAAGACACTGAGAAGCGCCAATGCTGAAGCCCATGCCCAGTCTCAGGATGATGGGCAAGAAGTACGCGAGAGCGTACGTCACCGTCGTCAAGCAGAAGAAGATCAGGGCAAAGCCCCAGATCTTCAGGTCAGCGCCCGCAGAGATGAACTTCATAAAATTGAAAGGCTCGGGCTTAACGTCGCCACGATCAGCGTTGACTTTTGCGATGATGTATCTTATCTCGCGCTCGTTGAGGAAGCGCTTGTGCTTGCCCTTCGCGAGGACCTGGTCGGGGAAGCTGACAAGGGCGAAGTAACCGCCAATGGCGATGAGGCAAGTGAGCTGAAGGGAGTTAGTTATGAAGCGCATTGTCATGGTATCGGACTGTGCTTACAATGCCTTCAATGATGAAGATCCATCGCCATCCGTTGAGTCCAGCTCTCCCCCTCAACTGCATCAGACCGTATGCAAGGATGCCAGCGCATGCCGACGCGACGCAACCAAGCATGTAGAAGACGGAGTACCGCTTGCCGACGTCATCTGCGAGTGCGTCAGACTAGTCATGGTAATGAAGATGTGCACTGCTTACATCGAACGTACCACGTGCTTAGAAGGTAAACACACCCCGGAAAAAATCCGGCCTAGTTTTCTCGTCAGTAGGTGTCCAAATATCCCTCAGTTGGTTGTCGTACCTCAAAAATACCAAGAATGACACGGCACGCCGCCAACTGTTGCCAAGTCTTGACGAAGCCCATACCGATCATAACAGCGCCCCAGAGCATACAGATAGCAGAAAGAAAGTTCTGCGGCCCCAGTTTGCGGGTCAAGACAGTTGCCGGTGGCTGAAAGAGGATGTATGTCACGAAGAAGACAAGCGTGGCGATGTTCTAGCTTCAGATTAGCCAAACCACTCCCATCCACAAGCGGCAGGAGCACTGAAGAGTATCATACATAACCATTGCCCGTTCCGATCCTAAGATCAACGGCCATGCTGCGAACCGCATTAGTCGGAGGTTCCTCCGGTATGTGCTCTGAGCTAGCTCTTACCCAGCGATGTTCGCGGCGCTCAAGTTGGTCCGGTCCATCAAACTGACACAGTACATGACACCGACTGTGACCACCAATCGCCTATCAATCCTGTGGACGATCTTTCGCGCCTCGGCGGGGGTGAACTCATGGAGCCAGGCATCTTCTGAGTCGACATCTGAACCCTTATGAGGCATGTCCTCGCGGTGTGCTACCGACGGATAGCCGATCTTCTCGACGTCTGTGTGTGTGGCTGCCATCGTGAGGTATGGAGTATCAGGGCGTTTAGGGCGTGTGGAGGCCGGGTCGAGAAAGAATAGGTAATCAGAAAAGGGACGATAGGTGATTACTTATATGACCATTCCACAGGGTCGAAAGAGTTGAAGAAGCGTGGGACGATTCCACCCTAGTTGATTACTGTTGCTGATCGTGCAAGCAGTTGCAGATGCGGCTGCAGATTTACAAAGCTTGCTTTGCTCGCTATGCACAGGGTTTCTTCAACCTCGCAACTGGAAACCGAAGAACAGGAATCATCGCAACCTTTATCCTGGGATTAAGGAGGTTCCAAGACATCCCACGGACGCAGAGCAAAGGCCTTCCCCGCCTTCGATACCCCAGATTCTTCAATGGAACTCAAGAAATCGAAAAGATACCGAGGGACCAGTCGGCCCAATAGGGAAGATCCCAAGAGCCTGGCTGTCATGACGGCGTCTTGGCTGCTTGGCACGGCGTTGTCTTCTGCATGCAGCGAGTAGCTGACGATAAAACGGATAGTTGAGCATCCGGGCTCGTGACTGGGGACGAACTTATGCAAGAAAAAATTGTACTTAGACTTGTGCTCTACAGCATGATGAGGTTTTGTGGTTCTATACATGACCTGCTGAAGACAAGGAATACCTGTGAAGAAAGGTCTACAGCCCGTATTCTTGTGAGGGTCCTCTTGGATACGAAGAAGTTCTTGGGAGGTCTGGATAGAGTTACAGGGGGTGGTAGCCGGCCTGGCAATAGCTCGGCTTCCCCCGCAAAGTCCAGCCAAGATGCCTTCACTAGCCGAGTCGTGAGACCGAACCAGTGCTTGCAGTCACCACTGGAAGCCAAGAGGAGTGCACGCGTGATAACCAGCAATGCTCCAATAAAGGCGTCAAGCTTCGATAGGTCCGGGTCTGGGCAAAGGGATGTGTGCAAGCCACTCTTTGAATGTGCCAGGATATGCGAAAAGCAAGACTCCCACATCTCTGGAGGCGCATGTTGTTGGTCCGCGATGGGATAACCAACATCTCAAAACGCCCGAGGCAAAATTTTGGGCGTTTTATCCAGATTGGCCGAAAAGCAAGAAAGCTAAAGAAGGTTGTCTGCATGAGCATGCGATTCCAGGCTTTCGGTCATGTCATGAGCTGCATTAGGTTGGACAGGAGCATGGTCCTTATACCACCTGGGCATAGCTGGACAGACTATATTAGGGTCCTTTTCTCCAGATTTGACGCTTCTACATAGCGTGCATAGGTACCGTTGCCAATTAACCATGCTATGTGTGCCCTACAAGCATGTCATCGACGTTCTCGATCTCCATGTCGCTGAGCCGAGGCATCGGGAAAGGTTACCTTGATGTGTGCAGATTGACATGATTCCTGAGATACACGATGCGCGAGTGACGCGTCGACACCCATGGAATAACATGGCTTTGCCGTTCCAGCATCCGCTGCAGCTGCGGCTTGCTGGGCTGCATGGGCTGTGTTACTAGAGATCTACGTTCCGCTCAATATCATTTAGCGTATCAGACAAGATGCTCCGAGCAGTACCCGCCGGTGACATTACAAACGCTGATTCTTTTCTTCAGCGACATTTATATGGTACTATCCGACGAAAGGAAATGGCTTTCGGATTGCTTCTAGCCCCAGGAAGGAGTGTAAGAAAGAGCATTACAGGGTATAGTATGTCCACAGGACCGCCGATCCTCTTCCAGGACGCCAAAAGCCCATGGTGGGCAGCAAAGCAAAATTCGCTTGATTGCTCATGATAAAAGAAAGCGGGGTGCAATCGCTCACTGAGCGGGCCACGCAGAACAAAACGCCATATGGTAAATGAAAGAAAAAGGACGGCATATCATAACCTCTTGCCGGGCACGAAGATGAACAAACAGGACATGGCAGTATCAATCAGCAGCACGTTGAGGAGCACCATGAGCGCACGCTTATTAAGCAGTTTCCGCACGAAGGGCTCTCGTATCCGAGTCCATGACATGAACGTGTACTCGCTGAAACCGGCTAGTGCTAGGATAGGATCGAGCGTATATTGATGGGATGCGAGCGCATAGACACCCACTGTGAAGGGTAAAATGACCTAGACAAATCAGCTTAGTTGTACAGCACAGTGTCTACAGCACTTACCCAGCACCTGGTCGCTCGACTTTTGTCAAGGAAGATGAGGACAAAAGCAGTCCACCACCCTGCGAAAAGGCTCACCAGACCAAGGATCAGACGGAGCATCATACTCGGCGGCACCAGGTTACCTAGTGCTTTCGAGCGGAGGAATCCGGGAAATGCGTCTCGCTCCATAGCCTGGAACACATAGTCTTTCGCCTGGTCGAACACCTCCGGATCATCACGCTTCTCAACCTCGATTGCGTGGATGATATCGTTCACGATACCTTGGGGAATGATGATCTCTCGTTCTGCCCCGGGAAGGATATAGTTGTACAGGATCTTCACAGCCGAAGCTTGGATATCGGCACGGGCTACCGTGTGCTGCGGCGAGTCGGACTGTTGACCCGGAGAAGGGTTGCTATTCGAATTCGTTGTAGCCATGTAGCTTGGCCGCGGAGGCTCCGTGCCAGGCGTTGAATGGTTGCTTCCGCTTCCTGTTGGCGAATGTTTGCTCCCACTGTCCGCCCTAAGGAAAGCGGAGAGACGTTGATCTGAGGTTGTCTTTTCCGGCTCATTAAGATGTGAGGGGCCTGGATCGCCTATCGTGTCCAGCAGCATAGATGACCTCTTAGATCCATTCTTTTCTGCTTCCGGTGTCTCTATTAGTACTGATCTCCGAAGCTCTCTCACGTAGTGCCGGCATAGTGACATGTGCTGCGATACATCCAGCCTGTGAAAGTGAGTGTAAGCCACAAAGAGCGCTGTTCCTCATTGTCTCCGAACTCACCAGAAATCCAGATAGTCCACCGATCTCTGCTGATCCCTCATATAGATGTAGAATGAGAACAGATCCACTGGCGCCGTTGTCCTCCTACTTAACACCTCGAATAATGTAGGCAATCGATTGCGATTCATATCTGGAGTCGGTGACGGTGTCGACATGACGGGCGAATGCCCTTTGGGCGCTCAATTCCCACCGTGGAGATCTGAAGTTGTAGGTTTTGCGATAAAGCAGCTCCTGTTTGTGACAGGGTACGTTGACCGGGCGGCGAGATTATTGTTGGCTCGTGCGGTGAACAGAAGCGCAAGGATACAGTTGAGAGCGTGAAGTCGATGTATGTGTAGGTACAGCCTTTCAATTGACCTTGGATATGTACGAGTGCTCCAGCAAGCCCTCCGTCGAATTCTCTAACGGTCGGGCGTTTTCACTGTCTCACAAGCCGATTCAGATATTTCCCGACGTGCGATAGGAGGCGGAGCCGAACAACGAAAAGGAGAGGTTGTGCAAGGGTGCGGAAGAATGAGCGACAGCGGTATCGGGTGTTATTAGTGTAAGTGTAGATTAGACAATAGTGAGGATGTCGGTCCGTTGTTGTTAACGAGTGAAGAGATGTTGATGCGACGGGAAAGAGAGGAATGGAGAGATGAGCAGAGTTACGTCGTTGTTCATGCAGGTTTGGGAGATTGCCCTGGCCGTGAGCCACAACCACGCTACCACCGCTACCGATCGACGCCAAGACAACGGTGCTCTCGATTGGCCCAGCCGTTGTCGGTCACATCAGCGACTCATCTTAATCCCTTCAACGGCGCCCAGTGAACGGTCCCTTAGACATGATTCAGCCCTGCGTGCGAAAGTGTTGCACTTGCCAGCTCGCTGTACGCTGCAGCTTGGGCTGTATACGGAGGCTGCAGCACTGCCTGCTTCGAGCGCCCCACTGTCGGTCTGGCTCGTATACTAGAGTGCATAGCCCAGGCAACAACCACTCTTATAGTCACATCGGTCTCGCAGGTAATTGTCGTGCTTTATCCACTCAACCTTTCGCGTTTATTACAAGTTGCCCAAACACGACGTCAACTTTTGCACCAGGGGTAGATTCAATCACAGCATTCAAAATGGCAACCGCTGTCGAGACCGCCGTGGGCTCTCAGCTCCCAGCAGACTTCCTACAAGGCTCTGCACCACACATCACCAAGACCGTAATTGACTGGGCTAAGACCGACTTGCCTGAATACGAAGGCCTCTACGCAGTGATACTAGAGAATGTGCTATCGCTCGAGGAGTGCAAGCAGCTGGTTGCCGCTGCTGAATTCCAAACGAACGGCGAGTGGGAGAGGGCCATGGTCAACGTTGGTGGCGGACGGCAGAGAATGTATACCGACGTCAGGAACTGCGGAAGAATCATATGGGATGACCGTGACCTCGCACAGAAGATATGGGACAGGTGTAGTCCTGTAGTGCCAGAGATCCATGAGCTAAAGGATTGGCCAAAAGTAACGGGTACTGGACCGGCAAAATGGGAGGAGACGTGGAAGCTGACCCGACCGAACGAGCGATTGAGGTTTCTGAAGTACGTCGGTGGCGAGTACTTCCGTCGTAAGGCCAATGGCTCCTGAGGACATGACACGTGCTGACAGACGTAGCTCACTGTGATGGGAGCTATGAGACACCAGATCGGACAGAAAGATCCTACTTTACTCTGCATCTCTATCTCAATGAATCGACTCCAGGGGAAGAGTTGATTGGTGGTGCGACGACCTTCCATTCTTATAATGAGAAGCAGAGGTTAGACGTTGCACCAAAGACTGGAAGCGTCCTCATCTTCCAGCACCGCTTTCTTATGCACTCAGGTGACGATGTTCTTAGAGGTACAAAGTTGACCATGAGAACAGACCTCATGTATACCAAAACTGAGGGGAAAGATCGGACATCAGGCAGACATTAAAAGAAGCATGAGATCAACTCAAGACGTCTGGCGTAGCTTGGTGGTGAAAGGGTCCTCGGCACCAATTGTTAGTAGTATCCTTGATCTTAGACCTTAGGCCAAGATCGAGCGCATAGTAACTCACCTGAAAAATTGAGTTGAAGCGTCGCCCTCTCCAGAGTAATCGGAATCGAATGATACCATCACTCACTCACTCCCGAAGAAGCAAGCAAGTTCAAGCACGCTGCGTATTGCACTAAAGTGTCATGCCCCGAGAGACACATACAATCTTCGCACCAGCTCCCATAGGGACGCAAGGTGCCCGGTTTTCGCCCCGAAAGACTACTCACCGAACCCAGACGCCCTGAAATTTCTGATGCCGGATGCAGACGCGATTCACGTCAGGCCCTCACGGGCAGAGCTTCAGAGCTGCCCCGAAGGGTAGATGAAGGAAGATGTGAAGATTACTCCGAATTTCTCATTTGCCAGGGGTGACAGTACCAAGCGCGAAGCATTGAGTTTTTGTCTGTTTGTGAGCAAAGAAACGCAGCATCGGAGAGGGCGACGCTTGGAGAGGGAAGGGGTAGGCGAAGTGTTGAAATGTGATTTTATAGCATGCTGCCTGCGCTAGCGGAGCTTAGACCACCGAAGCAAGCGAGGCGAAGTGCCCAGCTATGATTGGCTAAAAGCAATGAGCTCACAACTGACCTGAGTAGCAATGGGCTACAGTTCATAGGAATCCGCGTCATGGGTAGTGGAATTATATGAATAGAGGTCCATTTGCTACGACTATCATCGCTTAACCCATGTAAATCATAGCCCCTTCGACATTACATGAAGCCACTGCAAAAATATAGCGATCTAGCCTATAGTAGCAATCAAGTACTGTAACTTAGGTACACGGATCAAAACACGCCCTGCTCTTCCTCCAGACCCATGTGGGAGTTGAGCCAGCAAACATGTATTGGCAGATTTGACGAGTTCGTAATGGATCTCTCGACTGTTGGTTGATATGGTCCGAGGCCGTATAGCAACGCAATATGATGCGTAACAGAGGAGACCCTCTCAGATAGGCTCAGTAAGGCCCGGGTGGGTAGATAGTGTTGCCAGACTCCGGGTCAGAATCTGGCGAAGAAGCACGCTTCTCCACTTCGATATTGGTGCCACTTGTGACATAAGGTCCAGGTGGGTACTCAAGGCCATTCGACTCTTTATATGGTCCTGATGGATAGCTCTTTTTAATGAGCGCAAGAGGTTCAGCGATCTTGACAATGTCGTCGCCTCCAGTCTTGTAGGGACCAGGTGGATATGCCGGCATAGCCGTAGTAAGCATTGCAAGAGCGGCCACTACGAACCCAACGAAAGTGATGCGAAGCATGCTGGTTGTAAGGCTTGATATCGACTGCGATGACCGTTTGTAATGAGACAAGGCTCGGAAAATCTAAATTGAATATATGAATATGAGGAACTGTTGATCCACCGCAAGCGCCATTGTTGCGAAGATGAACTGAATACTTATACTCCTTTCACCAAGCCATGTCACTAGAACGCTGGAACGGGGCGTGTTGCGGATCGGATGCTGCTAATTTCGGCACTGGGACTGCTACCAGGGCGTGGACAGCGACACTAAGCCTCACACGAAGCGTCCTACTTATCTCCATTCTCGTGCTACACAAGAACTTCTGCAATATCTGGTATTGAGTCTAGTATCAAGCAACAGTGAAGTGGACCGGAGTTGTCACGAGTAGCCTCGGAAGTTAAGGATCAAATTGGTAACGGCGTTACATTGTTCCGACTAAAGGGCGCATTTGCAACACCCCCTTTTTGCTCCATTCATAACCCAGATCTACCAAACGCAAACGCTACACAAGCAGGAGTTGTGCACCCTCTCTGCTTCCCCATATGCCACATTGTATAGGACGTGAAACAGGCGTATTGCCCTATTGACCCGGAGATATCTTTGCAACTGACTCCCATCCCGTACCCAACTATCACGAGAGTCTGCTACCCACTGATTTTGCTTCCACCTCTCGAGTGAAGATGAAATCCGATTGCTTCTTTCATCCTGAATTATTTTCATCTCATCGACTGTACTATCTTGCGTCCCAGTTGGGCTTTGCTGATCTTTCGGAGTCGTGCCCGTACTTGCCTGCAAGCTTAATTCTGCTGCAAGCCGTCGGTCTTACAAGTAATCGTGGTTCCGCAAGGTAGATCTTTCAAGTTATGTTATCATAATCCTCAAAAATCAGACTCAGTTCCCATTTGACTAGGGTCGAGTCTCGGGACATCCTTGATTATGGCCTCTCGATGTTAAGGCTTCTCCAGTGTACCCCAGTGTGCAGTTGACCTTACAAAATCATTGAGAAGTGTCATACATTCGTAAAAGGAGAAAGAATACATGAGTGGTGGCTACCTTGCTCACCGAACCATTTCCGCAATGCGAATAGTCATCTCGGTGCGTGTACGAGCTACTATTGCGTCATTGAAGCCTTCATTCACTTCGAGGTATTCGCTGTTTACGTTACCCTACAACGTGACTGCAACACCTGTTTTCTCTCTCAACACCATGTCAAGCTCCCTCCATAGAATGTTTCAGTCCTGTCCTTCCTTTATCTTCTTTGATATTTTTGTTAAGTCTCACTTCATAACGTCAGAAAAGCGTTACTAAAACACGGCATTACAACCTTCGAGCACACTTCTAGAAAAAGTACCATCAGTTTGCATAGGTGTTTGTACGGAATGATACGCATTACAAGTACACCCCTGAAGACCTTGACAGCCAATGGCTGTGTCCCCCACGGCAAGCAGCATGCTACACACCTCAGAACGAAGAGTCCAGTGTTCTCCACTTTCACACCACGTACACCTCCAGTATCAGTCAGTCTTGAAAACTTAAAGTATACCGCTTATGCTGACTTGCGCGAAGGCGTACAAAGATGGTGACATCGTTCGAGTAGCGACATTCCAACCAGAAGAAAAGCACCGGACTTCTCAAGCACACAACGCTTCTGACGTTCATTCGCCATACACCACGCGGATCAACGTCGAGCGCTATAGCGTTGACACAACTATGGCAATAAGGGCGTTGGAGGAGATGGCTGGTAAGGTAACCTCACCCAATTATCGCAGACGTTTTGGAGAGTATCTTGATGATCTCTAGGTTTCAATCAAGACCAGCACGAGTCCAGGCAATACATCCCATGCTCAAAGTGAGAACAATATCTCCCGCAAAGCGGCAGCTAAAGCAGGGCAAGAACGAGAACCGGTAACATGATCTACCTCGATCAACCACTTCAATTCTATGGGCGTATGAAGAACCTTGATTGTGGCTCTGATTCGCCGGCAACTCCACGATGGCGCATCAGAGGACCCAGGGAAGTTCTGCCTCGCCTTGAGCCTTGCGTCAAGGATTACTGAAATGCCAAGAGCGTAGGATCTACAAATGGTGAAGCTAGAACCGAAATTTTCGAAGGGAACCTCGGGAATCCTAGTCTTCTCACTATCGGTCGCTTTGATCCTTAAGTGCAAGCTGCCTTGTTCGTGCGAAGGAGTAGGTTTCTTTTCAAGTTCTCCACATGTGTTGCGGTCATTACGCGATGGTTTTATACAACACAACTGCAACCTTACTCTGATCAGGGCATCAAGCACGTATCAAGAGAAGTACCGCAAAGACTCACGGACCTAGGATCACTCCAAGATAACTCATGGGTTTCCGAGCCTGTCTCTCCTTCACCTTAGCTGATTTCTATCCTTACCTCGACGCAATAGCATCTCTCATAGAAACATTTGCAGTTCTTCAGTATTAGAAAGTCCAATCCTTTGACCAACCTCTTATACTGTCTTCTGGAACTTGAGTGGCTTTCTTCACAATGGGAAGACAGCCCTCCAAGAAGTCTCTTCATCCATCTGCCACCAAACGTAAATCCAAGCGCGTCCCGAAGCCAAAAGCATCAAAAACTACCGCACAACAACCTGCCAAGTACGAAGCATCCGTCAAGAAGCACTTCAAGGTCACGACTCATAGTGTCCATGGCGTTGTAAGCACAGAGCTCTCCACTCTGAATACCTATCGGCCACTAAACTCCCGTTGAAGGCTTTGCAGGCCACTGCCCCTTTTCTTGGGTTCATCAATGAGGATGGAGAGCATGACTACGACTCAGACGTAGATGACGATGAGCTGAACTGGGTACATGAATTCTTGGGCCTTCCGAACCTCTCTCTTACTGAGAGTGAGGTGGCTCCAGACAATAGAGCGGCTGGGGAAACGGTAGGCTGCATCTAGTCGGTAATGCATACATGCATTATACGGAGCTAACGAATCCTAGACGACCCCCATTGTCGACAACGCTTTGACTGGGGATGAAATATCACAACCCAACATTGGAGACTGAGAGAATTGCAGCGAGCTGTTGGTTTACGACTTCAGGGGTGAACTATCAGTCTATGACAACATAAAAACGATGGCACCGTACTGTACGATACCAATACCTCAGTAGCTGCTATGTCATCAGTCGTAGTTTAACCGTGAAACAGAGCGAAATGATTTGAAATGTTCCAGTCGCGTTGTCAATGTCTTGGGGCATGATGCATGGTGGGGGTAATTGAGTAGGATTCACATAGGGATAACGACCTCCCACGGTCGATCTTGAACCACTGCAGACATGATCCTTCTAGTATAGGAAACAAAGCTGCACTCCTTTCTTCTGTAAGGTCACACAGGTTATTAATGCGCTCCTGATTGCGATATTTACCGCTGCTCATCAGCGTTG
Source organism: Floridaphiala radiotolerans (assembly GCA_022813185.1). Lineage (NCBI taxonomy): Eukaryota > Fungi > Ascomycota > Dothideomycetes > Floridaphiala > Floridaphiala radiotolerans. The sequence goes on along the minus strand of JAKLMZ010000025.1, from coordinate 233,055 downwards.
TGCCAAGGCAATCACACTATACGCTCAAAGTGAATGATCGGTTCCCACCAGTGATATCGTATCTCGAATTCTTTTAGTAAGCGAAGACATACATGTATGAGGATTATTTGCTGACAGTCAAAACTCCTTTCAAACTCTCCGCACATCAGTGAGCAAAACATCTTCAGGAGGCTACCTCCAACAACCACCATCAATATTTCAGCACCACAACTTCCAACCGAGAGTCCCCACCTCAAATATCCTGGTATCAACGGCGATCATGAACCATGCCAGACCGTCGCTCGCAAGCTCGAAACAACCGCGCCAGAGCAAGGCTCCATAGAGTCGCAACAGGACCAGCTCACAGGGCACCTTCATCTCCACCTCCACCAGCACCAGCACCACCTCCTCCGTCTCCCCGTCCGCCTTCTTCTCCTGGCATCAGCACATCACCCCCACCACACACACGAATACAGAGTGTCCAGCAACCCGATCGGCAACCCACTGAACCTCCCATCGCTCAGGATTCCGAACTAGGAAGTCAGTCACGTGCCGTACGTATCCCCGGTTCAGTACCAAACTTCCACCCCCGACTAACCCATATAGCCCTCCCCTTCCGGCTCTACTATATTTCAGACTATCCACAAAAGCATAGAGACCATGGCAAACCAACCTAGACTAGCCCCGGGGCAGTCAATCCGTATCCCGGATTTCATTACTATCAACTTCAGCAATGCTGGGCTGGTGGACCACTCTGAGGTTTCAAGGGAGCTGGACTTTGAATTTGAGGATTTTGAGTTCATTGTCGGGTGTGGTGAGGAGGAAGAGAAGAAGAAGGAAGAGAAGAGGGAGGAGAACGAAGAGGAGATGGAGCTGAGGAGAGCTGCGCGGAGTGCCGCTAAAGCTGAGAGGGTGAGTCTATGGACTTCTTGTTGCGCAGCGATGGAGAGTACGTTGCTGATGAGATGTAGAAACGCTTGATGGACGAAGCCATGGCCCGACGGGATGAGTTCATGGCGGAAGAGAGGAAGATGTTCCTAGAGGGCACTGGCCCGTACAGTCTTGTAGGCGTTCTCTCAGGGGAAAGACTTTCAGCAAAGGATCAGCCTACTAACGGCCTACAGGCACACATGACTATGAAGCAGACCAACAAACCCGATGACATAGACTCCAACACTGCCAACATGGAGCACGTCTGGCCGGAAAGGGGCTTTTTAACCTTGCAGAGGCTCCGACGCAGCGTCTTACGCCCACGGACGACGGAGCTGAACGATCTTGAACGGCAGGATGGCGGAGCGGAGAACATGCTTGAGAGGTTGGCTCCGTTTAGGGGCGATAATCCGAAGCCTTAGATACGGCCCTGACTGACCTGGTGAAGGCAGCGAGGCTTATAGGATGAGATAGTTGTAGCCATGATGATACCCATAAGCAAGGACAATTAGTCCTGCTCCCTACATAGCAATTAGACACCCACTGTAATTTTTCTGACGTGGTGACATAGTCAGTGCCTATGCTGAGCGCCCTTTGCCCCTGCCCTGGTGAGGTCTCCTTGCCCCCGTCGTGCTCTGCCAAGACTCCTGTATACCCTCATCAGCATAAGGTGAGAATCGACCTACGGTGAGACCTGCCTACAAGCAACACATTCTAGTTAGTGCTACATGCAACAGAAGAGCAAGCGAACAATGTTCGCATAAGCACGAAACTCACCTTCGTACTGCTCTTCACTTCTCACACTTTCAACTCTCAAACCAGTCTCCTACAACTACACTCAACTCTGACTCCTCTTGAACAACCCTCATCCTCTACATCGCAACTCTTCGTCAATTAGCTCTCCGCACACAGCAATCAGTCCACCGTCAACATGTCAAACCCACACTCAGTCCTCCGAGCCCTACAGGCTACTGGACGCGTCCTCAGTCGTTCCTCAATCCCAACCACCAGTGCCTCATCCCTGCGCGCTACTCCCGTTGCCCAATACCATACCACTGGAGCAGGTACAGCACATTCAGTACGTTGGAGGCGCCGTAGACGTATTTACAATGTACTGACGTCTGTTCATAGAGCACGATGAAGTCTAAGGGATCTGAGCAAGCTCTTCAGTTCATCATGACGGGCTTCAATGCTTATTGCTTCGAGAGCCAGATGATGATCGCCCACGAGAACGAGGCGCCTACTTCTGGACAGGTCTGTCCGCCCCTCATCTTCCCGAATTTGACGAGACATTGAGCTAACCTCTGTAGGCGGCGGTCACAAAGACTGGCGATGAGAAGACAGAGGAACGTAATGAGGCGTACGAAACATGGGAGGCTGAGGGAAAAGCTACTGAGGGTAGTGAGACCAAGTTCAACTGGTGGAGCTTTGCGGTCTGATGATCTTACGAAACAAGATTACAGGACGAACAGATAGAGGACTTGGTTCACCCATTGTAAAAGGCGTCGTGGAGCACTTTACCTCGAAGGTCCTATTGGAGGACTTGAGATTACTGTCTGTAATTGATGGGTAGCTCTCCTATGCTCTTGAAATGTAGCAGCAGTGTGAAGCAGACATCCACCTTAAACTATTGCCGAGAGTAAAGAATCTTTTCCCACGGCAATAGGACCTTGTGCCCTAACAGCCAATCTTACTCCTGACGCCCGCTTTTCTGCAAACCTTAAGATCACTGTACATCTTTTGCCCATCCTGTATTCACAAAGAGCCACCCCCAATAGCCAACAACTTCGGCCCCACGCCCAATCCCACTCCTCCCCCAAGCATCCCCATCCCCGCATCCCCCTTCCTCCTCTCCCTCTCCAAAATCGCAAACCTCAGCAACACCTCCGAGCACGTAACCAAAATACTCAGAACAATCAACACAATGATGATCCACGTAATCCTGGTCATCTTCTTATCCGCAATGGCGTCGGACAGGATCTCGGCGAGGTCGAGGAAGACCCTGCAGCGCTCGTTGAGGACTTGGATGCGGGGCTTGATTTCGAGGTACTCGCGGACGGCGGAGTAGAGGGGCATGAGGGTGGGTTCGGAGTTCCAGAAGAAATCGGGGACGTCGAGCATGTTTGATGCTGGTGATGTTAGTAATCTAAGCGGAGATGAGACGGTGATATGAGGAGAAGAAAGGTCATACAGAGATTCACATCTACCCGACTCATGAACAACTTCCCTAGGATCTTGACCACCTCTTCCCTCTTCATGCCCAATTTCCCTGTTAAGGCCAACCTCCTAGGCACATACTGCGCCTCTATCATCGTTCCAGCCATCCTCTCTTCGAAGAAGCTCAACTTGGTACTCTGCGCAATCGCATGGCTCATCGTCAGCTTGATCATATGATCGCCGCTCCTTAACGTAATCATATCGTTGAAAACTCTGGGTCGTGGGATCTCTCCGTTGTATTCGAAATGAAACTCTTCGGTTTCGAAATCTTCTTCGCTTTGGGGGCGCGAAACAAGCGAGATGCCGGTGGCGGCAGTTGAGAACGTCAGATCGGCCAGGATGTCTTTCTCCTGGCGTTCGGTAAAGTTCCAGAAGACAGCGACACCGTAGCTGAAGATGAACAGCTCGCCGAACATCATCGCGTTCGCAGGGATGCGTCCAGGCGACATCGACCGCGTACTCGTATCGCTAACCCTCCTGTGCGCCTCTCCATTCCCCGCATCCCCATCCGTCTCCCCTCCCCTATTTCCACTCCTACTCCTCGCCCTTTGCACACTAACCCCCGCCTGCCTCTCCTCCTCGCTAACCCCCGGACTAACCCCCCCAGGACTTCTCCCCTCCCTCGGACTCTGCCCCTCCTCCAGCGGCGCGGGAACCCCATACTGCACCTCCTCCCCAAAATACCCCTCCTGATACTCCCTCCTCTCGCTCCTCTCAATCTCCTCATCCAGCACCGCTTTTCCCCCGGGACTCTTCAGCACGGGACTACTCCTCACCCTATACCCATCGCTCCCACCCAGCAGCGGCAGATGGTACACCACATACAAACAATCATCATACAACTTCGTCCTCGCCCCATGGTTGCTCCTCACAAACTCCGCCGTGCTCCGCAGCTTGTACGCCTGCGCGGTGCAATACGCCGTCACGCGCGCCAACTTCTCCGTCCTGCGCGCTTTAGGCAACCTCTCCGCATACGTCTTATCCCTCAACGCATCCGGCACCTTCCTCAACCTCGCGACCTCCTCATCCGTCGGCGGCCTCTCCTCCTCCCCAACCCCCCTTCCATCTTTCTCATCCTCCCCCCCCTCAACCCCCTCACTCGTCTCCGGCAAAAGCACCAACTTCTCGCTCACCTTACTACTCCTCGCCGGGATATGCTGAGGCGCCATCCTCCCGCTCAACTTCGGGTCCAGCGGGTGCCGGCCAGAGGGCGTGCGGTGGTGGACCAAGGGGCGGGCGTTGGGCGGGCCGCGGCGCTGGCCGGAGGGGATTTCGCTGGCGTAGGCGAGGACGTTGTCCACGGAGATTACTTTTGTGCTGCTGTTGGGGGGGCGTTGGGAGGGGTTTGGGGAGGGCCGGGGGCGCCAGGGGGGTTCGCGGGCGTCGGTGACCTGGGGCGTTGGGTGCTGTGTTAGTGGATTTGTATGGTGGATGGGCGGGGAGAGGAAGTGATGAGGGATGGGGAGGGAGCTTACGAGGACGGCCGGGCCGCGGCGTTGCTTGGTGTTGGGGTGGGCCATGACGCGTAGATGGAGACGATTGAAATGAAGGGGGTATCAAAGACTATATGTACAGATGCGACGATTAATCACGGTAAGAAGGAAAGCATGACTTTTGGGTGCGCAATCGACGAGCGTTGGAGCCGTTGGAATCGCTGGTACGCAAGAAGGACGTTGAAATCGAGGTTCGGCAGCTTGCCGGTAGGGCTGGTGGGCTTGGGCAATCGCACGTCATAGGCTGGCAAGGATGTGCTTGGGCCACATGCGGGCAGCATCTCCAGCTTCACATAAACGAATGATAATTATTGTTCGGAGCGGATTTCACATACGCTTGATACAATTGCTTGTGTTTCTGATTCTAAACGAAATGTGCAGCTTGATGGAATTCCTCGCGGGCATTGCCCTCTCCACTAATCCTTGTCCACAGCAAACCTTTTCAAATCCGCCAAGCTCACCTTGTCCAACGCCTTCTCGTTCGTAGCCTGGAGGAAAATCTTGGGAACCACCTTGTCATCGTCGCTCTTCCTCGCGTCCATTGCTTCCTTCCACCTAGTAACGCATAGACACCACTTGCAGCCTCCCGTGAGCCCAATTTGTCGTAGGTCGTTGCCCTGTGATGCTGAGAAGGAGAGGAACTCTTCTGTGACTTCGGCTGTGGTGGTGTTAGTGCATGTTGCGGTTTCTATGGATGAGGGTAAGGGACACTGAGAACATACCGGCAACGCTGTGGTTTCCCTTGTCCTCTGGAGGGACCTCGCAGTAGCCGTTGCGGAGGTAGCCGGTCATTGGGTTGGTGGAGTGGATCGTGAGGGGTTTCTTGAACACTGTGACATGTTAGTAGGTGTGCTGGTTCGCATCTGGGTGAGGAGGAAGCACCATTGAGACTCTTGAGCGCCGACATATTGACGATAAGGGCAGGTATAGTGGATGAATATGTCTTTGGTTATGGTAAATGTGGGGTATGCGTTGCGGCTTTGACAATAGCTTTGGATGGGTGTGATTGTACGAAGAAGTGTTTATGATGTTTATGCTTGACACAGAGTTGACTGTACAATCCAATGCCTGCTTCCGAGGGCTTGGATATGACGTTTATATGGGTGACCCGTAGATCTGGACGCCGTGTTCCACTTGGTCGATCGTACCTGAAGTGATCGGCGGATTGAGAGCTGGTTGGAACGCTGGCTACGAAAGAAATATAACATCGCCTCTAGACATGTTTAGTCCATCACTTAGAGCATTGTTTGCTGAAATTGAGGGGTTGCAGATAATGTGGAGTAACATGCACATGGCGCAGATATACAATAGTGTTGAGGATTTCTTAATTCGTGTCTATCTATCGAGTCTAATCATCCAGTTGTTCATTGAGCGATTCTCATCCGGTGCACTGGCAGAGCCTGCGCATGAACGCTGTTGAGTGATACTGAGTAGCTATCTATGGTCATAGAGCAAGGCCGCGGAATTGTCCACCATAAGTGGTTGCAACTGCTACTGCAGGCAGCTGTCGAGATCGCACGCTAATGGTAATAGAAAAGGGGGGTTACCTCCCAGGATGTTTGGGCAAAGGAAGAAAACCACATTGCTTTTTAAGGGCCCAAAGCATAACCCATGAAAACTTTGCTAAAGCAAAAGAAAGAACCCTGGCTGGCTTGCCGCAAGGAGTAAACAAACTCAACCTGCATAACAAACGCCACCATCCACCCAATCGCACTCGGCTGCCGACTCCTAATCGTACATGGGCACGCTCTGACCTTCTTCCAAGAAAGGGCCCCAGATCTGCACCTTCATCTCCGCAATGCGGTTGTGCATCTTCATCAGATCCGCACGTTGCTGGTCGGTTGGCGGCGTGGAGCTGGTCGCCAGTTGTTTGTAGAAGGTTTCGTACTGCTTGTAGTAGTGATCTCTGAACTTGACTCCTAGCTCGAAAGCTTGGCGCCTGGTGAGCTGAAGCGGTTCGCCGGAATCATCGCTGTAGTCGTCAAAGCTGTCGATGCTGCTTTCCTTGGAGGAAGGTTTGGCTGCTGGAACCGGGGTGGACTTGTTGGCGTGAGTATCGTTGACAGTTCCATTGATAGTGGGAGTTTGTTTGGCAGCGGATTCAGAAGGTGCAGAGACATTCTTGCGGGTGCTGGGCGTCACAATGTCGTCTTCGGTCTTCTGCTGCTTCCTAGAGCGAGCTTCATCAACATGGTCAGTAGGGGCCTTGCGCTTCAGATCCTTGCTCGCGGATGCAACAGGAGTAAGGGTACCATTCGTCTTCGGAGTCTTGACTTGGGCTTTGGCCGGGGCAGCTTTGGCAGTCTTGGTTGCAACAGCCTCCTTAGCTGCAGCACCTTCCTTGGCTTCCATGCCTCTGGTGCGCGGCGCCATCTCTTCTGCTGGACGTTTGTCGGCTTTGGCGGCTGCAGGCCTAGGAGCAGATGGAACGATAGGCTTTCGCTGAGGGGTATCTTGCTTGGTAGGCAGAGCGGGACTACGAGTGGTGGACGGCTTGACGGTCTGAGATGAAGTGACTTTGATCTTGGGTGGGCCGGTGATCGGAGTCTTGATAGGCTCGAGCCGCTTCTTGATCTTCAGGGTGGCGGGTTGCAAGCCTGGCGAGACGTGTGGTTTCGGAGCAGGCGCGGGATTGGCAGGTGAAGTCGACGATTTTGCTTGTGAAAGCGTTGTGGAGGCAGGCGAGACTGCCGCTTTCTGCGGAGAGGTAAAGGAAGTGACGGACGAGCCCTTCTCCCCGCTGTGATCCGACTCTTCATCCGAGCTGCTGATAAACTCCTTTGACTTCACCTTTGTATCAGTGGCAGCTGGCTTTGTCGACTTCTTCTTTTCCTTCTGCTGACTGTCACCCGCGGCCTTCTTCGGTTCGGCGCGATCCTGGCCGATGACCTTCCGGGTGGTTGCCGGCTTCTTCGACAACAGTCTCTTCATTTGGGCCTGCTGCTCGCTCAACTTTGGCTTGTCGGACTCCTTGGGGCTTGTCCTGCCGTTAGTTGACCGACCGGCCGGTGATCTGTTGGAGGATTCGTTGCGTTGCACCTCAGCGCTCAGTTGAGATGGCCGGCCGAGCGCAGCGGGACTCTTGCGTGATTCGGTGTAGCCTGGGACTTTTGAACGCGAAAGGATCTTGCCCTTGTTGCGTTCGGCCTTAGGAAGGAGCTTTTGCCACTTGATGTCGGTGGGTGTTAGGCGGGTCTTATCGAAGGCTGTGATGGCTCGGTCGATGGCGGTGTCACGCTGTTCTTTGGTATACGGTGCAAAAGCCCAGATGTCCAACTGTTCATACATCTTGCGATTCAGCTCCCACTTCCTCACACCGCTATCATGATCCACCACCTCAGCGGCCCACCTCGGCAACAACGGCAGCAACTCTTCCTTGGAGATCCGCAACATCCGAGCTAGTCCTTCAGCAGTGAGTGGCCGAATTGCAAGAGTATGCAGGACCATTCGCTTCACAGCTTCTGACTTCTCGGCGGAGCGGGCGGTATCGACAGGATTGGATGTGGGCGCACCAGGGAAGGGTGAGCGAGCAATTGCGCCGAGGGCTGGACTGCCTGGGAGTGAGCGAGATGCTGGGGAGAGATGACCGGAGCGTTGGCTGCTAGCTTTCAACTTGTCGACTTGCGACAAGACAATGGAGCTCCTGGCCTCCTTCTCACGCTGTGCAGACTCCATCTGGGCTCTGAGCTTCTCGGCAGCAACATCGGTGCTTGCGGTGGTGTTGCCCATAACCAGTCTATCCTCGACCGTGCCGACATATACTCCGTCGCGAGTGCCAGCCTTCGCTTTGTCCGCGGTCTTTGCTCCAACCCTCCGAAAGACGTCATGGGTGCTGCGCTCCTTGCCACTGCCCAACGGATACTCCTTTCCTCCGACACTGAGTTTCGAACCGTCGGGGGCAGTGGCAAGCTCCACCTTCTTGCCAGCCTTGATGTTGAACTGCAGCTCCTTTATCAGGGCCGGGTCTGCTGTGAGGATTATGGCCTTCTTTCCGACAAACTCCTTTGGGAGCGGAGAGGTGCTGTTGCCCGAGCCAGCGGGCTTGGCCTGGTGGAGTTTGATGGTGCCAGAGGATGCCATGGTGGAAGTGTGGTATGTGTGACGAGGTAGTAGTGGTTCGAGGTGGTCGGTGGTTGTGCAGATATGCGAGGTGGTATTACAGCAAGTGAAGGGAAGGACGTCGTGAAGGGAGGTCGTACAGAAACGTATGGTAATGTGACTATCGTAGTTACAAACGGAGGACTGCAGTTTGCCTTAGTATCTCAGGTCTAAAGGGCGTTGGCTGCTAGGATCGTTCAACGTACCTGTAAGAGAAATCGTGAAGCTAATGTTGCTCAACAGATGCTGTATGCGAGGACGCCCAAGAGAAAGGAAGCTGACGAAGGAAATTGTTATGGTCGAGGAGACGGAGTTCGAGCAAAGCTGCTATGTAGAGAAGATTGCTATTGTCCGTCAAATTGCTATTAATGTTGCGCTGAATGGGCGAACAATGGCGTGCAAGCAGCAGAGTGAATGGGACCGGGGTGTGGAGGAGATTGAAGGAAAGCGATGCATTGGTGCCAAAGTCAGTCAAGAATTAGCAATGCAAGCGCAATAATCTCTCTCCAGCATAGAGATATGGTCCAAAAAGAGCGGCAATGGTGAGGACGAGGGAGAGAGAGGGAGAGTGTGGTGGTGGTGGTGGAGGTGGAAGTGGAAGTGGAAGTGGTGGTTCCCAGGAAGAAGGGCGGATGCGTTCGTTTGGAGCGGCATCAGCAACACTCGTCGTGCAGGGCTGGCTCGGCTTGCCCTTGCTGGGCACTAGCACCACTTGCGCTGTCTCGATTTGGCTCTCGTACTTGATATCTGCGCTTGCTTAGAAGCAGGCCGTGATTGATCATCAATCACACTCGCCCGTCTACCTGAGGCTATGACGATGTCTGAATCACCCCGTGATTTGGGCATTTCTTTATTCACTTTCTGCTACAAAGGGCCACCGCAACACCGCGAGACACGACCAAGTAATTAACCCAATGTCCTGTGTGACGAAAGCCTTAACAAGCTGGGCAATCGCCGAAGATCGTATGAGCCAAGGCACCCTCAGAATGCCAACACCCTAACCCATTTCTGATAAAGAACAAAGACACAGTTCTGAACGAAATAAACACCACCTGCAATTCTCCACAGCGTGTTGCAGCCCGTCGGATGAAGCGGCGGCCCGAATCGTCATTTAATGTATCGCAGCACTGCTAACCCGGTTGAGATATATGAAGGGCGAAGCGAAAGTTGGAGAAGAGCAATCTATCACTCGATCCGAAGCCATCTTCCAATCCGCGTACCCCGCAATCGTGTACGACGGTTCGCTCGTTTTGCTTTATTCCCATATGAAGGCGGCATGTTTCTTTGATCAGAGGTTGGATACACACAGTTGCATCTGCATTCGCGTACCTACATCAGCTGGCTTCGCTTCCATTCCGGTGCCTTTTTGGTGTGGATGGGAGGGTCCTTATATGCTTTAATGAAAGACACTCGTCCAAGGGTTCACGTCTGGCTCCATCATCTTAACTCTTCACTAACCCATGGGAACTACTTCACCTCTTACCGAAGTCCCCACTTGGCGGCCAGGCCGGTTTTTGGATGGATTGTTTTCCCAATGTCAAACATCGAGGATCGGCAGCATCTCTTCTCAGCTTACAGTTCACAACCTTAGTTTCCAAGCACTGCATACATACGGAGATATCGCTTTCTGCCTGCTAAATCGAGACTCTCCTCGATCTGTTGCATCTATTGACGGGATTACTAAAGGCGCAAATGGTTGACTGTCCGGCATCTCGTTTCAGACAACTGCCAGAAACGGAACAGCCAAGCGCCACTGACTCAGCCCAACAGCTGCATTCTCTCAATACGAATGGATGGAGATACCTCAGTCTTAACCTCTCGTTGTTCTTGCTCCCAAGGCTCACAGAGACAAAGGGATCCCAAAAAGTAACATTCTAACGCATCATGTTCGAGAACAAAGACGCCTTCGAGCAATCCAGGTACGGCTGCAAATCTCTACCAGCATCCCATGACCATCGCAACCCCCCGGCGGCAGGGCGCGACACGGCGCCAGAAGCCTGGAAATGGGAGCCAGCCGGGTCCAAGTCCACCCAGCGCCTCGTCTCGGATTGCCCGCCCGCTGTTTCTCATCTCACCCGTCGCTTGCCAATCGTTTGCCTGACCTGCTGCTGGCCGCCCTCGATGTGTTTTGGGTGAGTGTTGGATTCCGGAGATGGCATCATAGACATTGTGTTCTTGCCATTGATATGCAGCAATGCCAATAAGGTAACTGAACCCATCGAATGGATACCAGAAGCCCTGCTTGAGGCAACAAACACAGGTCAGCCAGCCCCACGCAGGGCACATCGGGAAAAACTGCACTCGCACAGGCTGTCGGGCCTTTGGGGAGACCAAGTGGGGATCCTTACGCTTCGGCTGCAGGGCTGTCCTCGCCTGGAGTCCGAACAGGCCCACCACGTGTCTGACCAGCTGTACATAGGACGTTTTCACGGTTGTGGTCTCTTAGCATAGTGATGCTGTTCTACCACATGGCGGTCAAGGTACGTACATTTCAAAACCGTACAGCGAGAACCTCTTGAAGAGGCCGACGCTGCAAAGAATGATATCGGACGGAACTAAGGACTGCCTGAGGAAGATGGGTTTTCCCGAAGCCAAACGCCTCTTCCGCAGATCCTAGCGTTCTCGTCTTTCCAACGTTGTCCGGGTGATGTCCAAACTCTGTAAGACACAATCGTCAAACAGTGATGTTGCTTTAGGAAGAGTGGCCATGGTCTTGAGCTATTCCTTAAATGCTACTACTTATTCTTCCAGCAGGTATAGGAAAATCGAAGACCGCTCGCGGTATCCGCACGGTTCAAGCTCCCAAGCCTCGACATGTAAGAACTCAGCTGAGAGCAAATAGCTACTGTTGCTACTGTTGCTGCTGTTGTATATACTGTTCTCATGCCAAAGAAAATGCGCTTTAAAGTTAGTGGGCAACCGCAACTCAAATAACGTAAGGCATAGAGAACAGCATCGTCTGTGGTTCTGCAACCCAGATGCACAGCTCTTGAAGTCGAAAGAACCTGGGCATCTTAGAATGTGGCATCGTCTTGCGTCACACTTCTCCGTTATATATACTCTCTTTCAATATCCCTAAGCTCTATCCCTGAACAGTCAGGCTGTGCATCCCAAAGCACCTGACACTGTGCATCGAAGTCTCCTTTCCAGACGAATGATGCCGTCTTCTGTCATGAACAAGAGTAACATCTCATTACCATGTAGGGGCCGGCGAGGTCGTCACGGTTTAGTCGTACACTCTCGTTGATCTCATACACTGCCTGTCAGTTCGAACATCATGGCACCCGCGCCCTTCGGTTGTAGACAAGCGGGATGCAAAATCGTCAGAGAACTGAGGTCAGGTCTGGTATATTCACCCAGGTAATAATAAAACAGGTTCAAACCTACAAGGCAGAAGAGTGAAGGTATATGAATTGGGCAGAACTCGGTTGCTGATGTATTCGATCTCAGCGTACATCCCAATTCAGTCATTCGATGGTCTGTGAAGCAACAGTCTGTTGGCTTTCGTCTGTCTCGAGACTCCTCCTGTCCAAGGTTATCTCTGTATTTGCATCTGTACTGGCAGTCTTAGGCACTTACTCGAGGACTGCAAAGCGAAGCAGGTCACTGCCTACGCCAACCCTACGGTTGTTGAGATTGTGGCAACGTATGTCCATGTCATTCGCTTGATCTTGATCATATCCGGTTTTCGTTGACGATAGTATTTCTTTTGTGTTGCTATGCACCTGTTCGCTCAGCACTTCACTGCGTTGGTCTGTTCCGGTAAAGGTGAAGAGATCATACAACACTTCTTACCATATCGGGTCACTTGCCAGATGTGCTGGCTTTGCCCATAAGTTGTCTGGAAAACATTAAAACCTTTATGTTCTCACCTTCAGATTTCCGTTCATTCATTCACGGAAGCATCATCATGTCACTATCCACAACCTTAAACTACAAGGTTTAGCATTGCTATTGATCAGACTTCTTCCGAACCTTGTCTTTTTGTCCTTTTTCGCAACCGTTACAATCTGCTCTCATAGCTGCTGAATCTTGGGGCAGTCTCTCTCTCCTCGTGTCTATTTCCATCCCTATGTCGCGACATCCTGGGCGCATCATGGCTACAGACAGGCCGGAACATTAGACGACGCTGTCTGAGGAAGCAGAACGAGGCAATGTAGACGCTGTGCAGTGGTTCTTGCACATTGGTCTCCACGTCAATGAGCCTAACCTACGGCGTTTCAAGATTTGCTATGAACTGCGCCGGGCAAACCCCCTTATGCTCGCCGCCAGGAACGGTCAGCTCGAGATGGTAAACTTACTCCTCGGGGCTGGAGCTAACGATGAACTGAGTATTCCATTTAATGGCTCCCTTCGGACCGTGCTATCATTCGCGGCCGAAGCTGGTCACCTGGACGTTGTACGGATGCTTCTTAGCCGCAATCCGGCTCTCAACCTGGACGGGGAAGTCGAAGGCCAGCCAACTGTACTTTACTGGGCAGCAGAGAAGGGACACGCCGAGGTTGTTGATGCCCTACTTGCCGCGGACGCGGAGCCCGATCCGTTGATAACAATAGAGGGCGGCGAAACAACACCGCTTCGCCTAGCCATCGAGAACAGACAAGATGCCATCGTTGACATGCTTCTATCAACATCCAAAATCGACCTGACCCGCTGGACGGGCACCAGAAATGGCTATTTTGAACTTTGCGCTCGTTTCGGTCACACGGATATGTTTAGAAATCTCCTTAGAGAAATGCCTGTAATCCCCCTGTGGCGCGCGAATCGCTGTCTCCAGTTAGCGCGTGAGCGTGGGTGTACGGAAATTGTTCAGTTGCTACAGGCTATGCATCCCACTACCGAGTGTTGTCTTTTGACAGCTGCAGAGAAGGGCGACTTGAAGACTGTGGAGGAACTCCTGGTTGCTGGAGCCTGCGCGACCTGCAGGCATGAGACTCCCCTAGCAGTATCCGTCTTCGAGACGGTCATTAAACACTCCGTTCAGGAGATGACCAAAACAGCAACGCCCGACAGCCAGTACAATCGAGCAGCGCTCATACGCATTCTGAAGCTATTGTTCAACGTGAACGTCAACCCGAACAGGAAGCTCCAACGTGGACTCACATGCTTTCAATTGGCTGTAGGCTTTGGAAGACTCGAGCTGGTCCGCTTCCTGCTCACGGTTAAGAAGCTCGACGTCAACGCACAACATGAGGTCTCTGGCAAAACCGCCTTGACCTTTGCTGCTGAGGAAGGCCACTTCGAGATCGTTAAGCTCCTTATGGAGTACAAAGACACCAACCCCGAGCACAAGGACAAGTCTGGAAACTTACCGGACCAGTATGCATACAGGCTTAGTGAAGGCAGGTTCAGAAACTGTTGGCTTACTATCACGAATGAGACGCACAGAAGAAGGGAAGAGATTATCTGGCCGAATGACTTGTCGCCGAGAACATTGAGCTTGACGGACATCGAGAAAGCTTTGGAGGAGAAGGCAAGGGAGCAAGCGTTCTGGGAGGATATGGATCGAAGAATCCAGCTTCGTCGAGCGTCCTGCACTGTTGAGGAAACGATGCGTTTAATTGGGACTATTCATGATACAGTTGATTCAGGGGCAGACAACTAGCCGATCAAGGCTCTACACAGCTTCTACATCTCACCGAGGAACCAACAAAGTCCGCCAGCAGAAGCTATACGATGTGCTTGCTAAAGAGCTCCTCTGTTCGACAGCGGCTCAGTCCAGCCTTGCAAGTCCAAAAGTACAGTACAAGGTTCAACATCATGTAGCTCGGATTACAGCGTAGAATCTCAGACAAACCTTCCAGCAGCACTTTGTTCTTCAGTCCTGGATATAGCGGCTATTTCCAGATCACAGCTTTTGCCTTCAACGACTCTTGCAATGAAAGTTTGGCCTGTATACGGACCTTCTCTCTTTAGAAAGTGTCATCATTACACTACTGTGCAACCTGTCAATAGCATTTCTTACTAATGATACCACACAACATTTCAATCCCTCACCTCATTACTACACGCGACATCAAGCATCTCACTGACAAAACACAACCTCTTTTCAATCCCCTCCTTTCCCAACTGAAGAAGTATCCTCACCCCATCCTAACCTCATAAATCCCAAACCGGTTCCCCTCCGAATCCTCACAAAAACTAAACCACCCATTGTTCCCCTCAGGGATCTTCTCCTCACTAACCACACTCCCGCCCAACTCCTTGACGCGTTTCTTCGCCTGCTCTCGTCAGCAGCCTCACTTTGTTCATCACCCTGGCTTGCAATGAATGGGGTGAGAGGATGGAAGGATGGAAGAGGAAGGCGAACCTCATCAATGCTCTCCACGAGGAAGTAGATTGTGTGTCCCACCCCCTTTCTGCCCTTCCCGTTGTCCTGCATGCAGTCCTCAGACATCTTCACGATCCCTCCGGTTAGACCTGTCCTGGTCAGTCTCACCCCCGCTACATCTTAAGATATCCCACACCAGTCCACGCCTCAACGTATCTCACACTAGTGATGCGTGATGGGAAAAATAACACCAGTGATGTGGGAGAAGTGGATAGGGTGTACAACCGGAGGGAGGAGGATGGGGGAGGTACCTTTCGGCTCAGCAAAGGCGAACATGGCGATTTCGTTGGCTTTGTTGGCGTACTCAGGGTCTTGCTTCCACTGCCAGGAGGGGAAGAGGGAGGAGTAGAACGTCTGTGGGTTGGTGAGTTTGCTGTATGTGAATGAGAGCAACGGTGATGGAGGAACAGAGAAGGGAGGGAGAGCAGGAGAGCAGGAGAGCAGGAGAGCAGGAGAGCAGGAGAGCAGGAGAGCAGGAGAGCAGGAGAGCAGGAGAGCAGGAGA